>VZTR01018959.1:148-39632 GCA_013400775.1 Chaetops frenatus
CCTGTACAGCCCTAAAAGTACCCCTGTACAGCCCCGAGAATATAACCCTGTACAGCCCCGGAAACATACCTGTGCAGCCCTAAAACCACCCCTGTACAGCCCCGGAAACATACCTGTACAACCACCCCTGCACAGCCCCGGAAATACACATTTACAGCCCTGAAAATATACCCCTGTACAGCCCTAAAACTACCCCTGTGCAGCCCTGAAAATATACCCCTGTACAGCCCTAAAAGTACCCCTGTACAGCCCCGGAAATATACCCTTGTACAGCCCTAAAACCACCCCTGTACAACCCCGAAAATATACCCCTGTAGAACCCTAAAACCACTCCTGTACAGCCCCGGAAATATGCCATCTCTGCTTTGCTCTTGGGTTCACAGACCCCTATAAATACCTACAGACCCCTAGAACTACCCCTATACAGCCCTATAAACACATACAGACCCCGACACAGCCCTAAAAATACCCCTGTACAGCCCTATAACACCTACAGACTCCCACACTGCCCTGAAAATACCCCTGTACAGCCCTAGAAATACCACTGTACAGCCCTAAAAACACCTGTAGACCCCTATGCAGCCCTAAAAATATCCCTGTACAGCCCTACAAATACCCCTACACATCCCGACACAACCCTACAAACACCTACAGAGCCCTACAAATACCCCGCCGACTCCTACACACCCCTAAAAATACCCCTACGGACCCTTAAATACCCCTACAGACAGCTAGAAACCAGGCACATTTAGTCTCTGCAAAGCGCAGAACACGAGATATTGGGGTTTTTTGGGCCAAACCCCCTTGGGGGCGTTGCTGACAGGCGGTGGTTGCTGCTTGCGAGGGCACTGCGTGCCCCAGGGCAGCGTTCGGGATCCATTGGCCGCTGCCTCTGATCTCTGCTTTGCTCTTGGGTTCATTCCCCCAGCCCCGCAGCTCGGCTGTTCTGTTCCTTGTGCTCTGTGCCATCCCTCATTTCTAGCTCCAGTGACTGGGAAGGTGGCAAAGTTGGTTCTGATGGGTCCCACGAGCTTTCGGACCTCCTGTGAGCCTTCTCTTGGCGGCCTTTAGACTCTCATATCTATCACTGTTTCCATGGGTCAGTGCTGGTTACCTTTAGAGACAGGAGTCTTTGTGTTCAAGAATGATTGGAAAAGGTGTTTATTCAGACGTGCACAGCTGCTTTAGTTACGAGTGGAAATTCAGTTTCCATTTCTTTGGCTCTTAATCCTTGAAGAGGATGTGCAGATAGCTACAAAATCTCTGCTTGTACTGATAATACTTTTTGTTATTTTTAAATGCACGTGTTGATATTCCAGTGTTGATCTTCAGTTATAAAACTTAGTCTTTCTAATTTGAATTAGAAGACAAAGGTCTGTCAAAACTTCCCTCCTCCAATTAGCACAGTAAAATCTAGGAATAGAAACACTTTTTTTTTTTTCTGTGAACTGCTGTTCTCTGCTATTTTTGCTGAGCACTTGAGTAAATCCTCGGTAAGATAAAGTAAAATACATGGCCTGAGGGGAATCAGTGTTGTTTCACGGTGTGGGGTTTCAGAGCAGCCCTGCTCTGGGTGGTTTGTGGCTGCACCCAGAGCATCCCTTCCCTCTGTCACTGCTGACTCCTGTTGAACCAGGCTGTGCACAACCACTGCAATCAGATTTGCATTTCATTTCCTTCCAGCCCAGGCTGCTGCTGCAGCAGCAGATCTCTTGGGTCTTGGATTGGTCATGTTCTTTTACCCTCCAAGAAAGATGGTTTAAATTTGTTCCTTGTCTGCTCTGCCATTGTTATCCTGGGTTTGTGCACCATCTCTCTGGCTCTGTTCCAAGCTCTTGTTCAGAGTTGCAGCAGTTATCATTTCAATTACAGCAGCATTGTGCTGTAGGAGTGGCTTTTCCTTTCTCCTACCTGACACCAATGATAGAAGTTTGTACCTTATCTTTGGAAATTCCAGGCTCATATTTTAACCTGATGTCGTTTACCTGAATATGAACCTTATCCCAGCCCACCAATCTGTTCTTCACACGTATTCTATGACAGAGGAGGATTTTCCTGCCCACCATCAACCCAAAACAATTCAGTAGAACACACCTGGGATCGATCTGCTTCATCTCCCCCATTCTGTATTAATTCTGTATTTTAACTTATGAAATATCAGTGTGTCTCCAGTGACAGGGTTGCACCCTGGGTGTGTGTGCTCCCTTTCTTTGGCTTTGCAGGACATTCTGTACAGACACCCCGGTGTCAGGGGCTGCAGAGGTGGCCGGGTGTGCATTTGGGGGCTGCAGTGCTGGCTCCACTAGTGCATGGGGACGCTGTTGGCTTCTGTACAGCAGAAAGCTTGTCCTGTTTGATCTGCTACTGCAGAACACTTAGAGCACTATAAAAGCACTTGATCTGCATTGATCTACTCCTTCTGGTAACAAAAATACCATAAAATCTTACTAGGAGTAATTTTATATGTATAATGTTTTGTTTATACTCAGTTGTTAAAAACACAACTTCCTAAAAAAAGCAAAGACACAAATGAGTCACATGACCATCAGTAATATGGACAAGTACCTGTTGCAGCTTATAAAGTTTGATCCATGGATTAAATTATCTACAGTAATTTATGCTTTATTTGAGATTCTAGATGGTGCACAATGATTTCATCCTCAGCTGTCGAATTCTAGTGAATCTTCAGGAAAAAACAGCTTATATAGAGTAAAGAATTCAGTAAAGAATTGTAACCTGGGCCAAATTCAGTCATATTTTCCTGGAAATGGGAAAATATGTCCCAGATGAGGGCAGTTTTCTGCCAATTTAAAATCTCTGCTGTAGCTTATGAAGGCATCAGGGCTTTTCAAAAGAGCTAAACACATACTTTTCCTTAACTTCATTATCTGAATTGGTTTTATTTTTTTCCCTAAAACTTCCCAAAATCGTTAAACTTGCAGCAAATACCCAATCTGGAAAAAAAAAAAGATCAAAGCTGGGAGTTCTGCAGGGCTAGGCTGCCCAAACAAACAATGTTCAGTAAGAACCTGAAGGCCAGGCTGGAAACCCAGAAACTGCCTTGAGTTGGGCTTGAACAAGTACAGTGATTTCAATTCTTTTTTTTTTTTAAGAAAAAATTTGATATTTTGCACAAACATCAGGGGCTGTGCAGCACACGAGTTACACACGCAGCGACGAGGGACACTGCAGAGCCACCACTGCCCCAGGGACAGCACCTGGGCAAGGCTCCTGTGTAAACAGGTGCCACTTATCGGGGACAATCAGCTTTAATTGAGCCATCATGCTGCAGTGGCACCAGGGGAAAAAAATGGTCTCGTTTATGTGCAACAAAGAAGTTAAAATAACAATCCAGATTCATTTTTTTTAGTCGGTGCTAAGATTGGCTTCTGACTTCCTGTTCTCTAATGGGAGGGATTAGGCCCTTTATGTTTTGAAAGATACTGAGCCAATTCTTGTTACAAAATTCCAGTACTGAGATCAAATGAATGAAGAAAAACAGCTAGAAAAAAACCTAGATTTGTCAGAGAGACACCTTCATTAGTGCTCTCGTCTCTTTTCTGTCAGGGAAATTGTTTTTAAGCTGTAATTGGATCTCACTGACAAAGGCTTCTGGCTACATATGTAAAGATTTGTAAAATGCTGCCTTTCTGTAAGCTGGTCTGATCTGTGCCAGAAAATAGGAACCAGAGCTCCTCCCCCGTGTCAGTGCCAGGGAATATTGGTTCGTTCAGCTTGAAATGCACTCTGCAGCACGCGGGTGCTGCCTCTGATGCTGCTCTTGAAAAGCAGGAAAAATCCTCCTTCGGCAGCGTTTTACATAACAGTGCCCTGTGCAGAGTGAAAGTGAATTACTTACAGAGCAGGTATTTACTGGTGCCAGTCAATAGCAGGAATCGTCTCTGTCCCTCTGCTGCTCCTGAGGGGAATGCAGGAGCAGAGCTGCTGCTCACACTGGTGGAAGTGTTTGCATGTTCCCCTGCAGCTCTGCAGGCCTGGCTGCTGGGGCAGGGGGGTGGCTGCAGCTGCAGCAGCTCTGCAGTCTGTACTTGCATTTCTGGCTGCAGTGCAGGCTCAGTGCCACGGTCACACTGCCAGACAGGGCTGGGAGTGCTCAGTGGTACAAAACAAGGTGTGGGAAATACTGATGGGCCAGGGCTCCTCCTCATAAACCTGGGCTGTGACTTTGTTACAGGTGAGCCATTTATACACCTGGTGTAAAGAGAAAATAACCACGTTTCCCAAATATTAGAATTGCCTACTAGGGAAGGCTGACTCTGTTTCCTGTTTCAGGGTTTCTTTGGTTAAACTGTTTTTCTTGGTTTGTTCTCCACCAGCCACACGTTATATTCCAGCTGAGATGAGGAGACATCCTGTATGATGATAGGGTTAAACCTTTCAAATGGGTTTTAGTACACTGAGAACTTCTGTTCTTGCCAGCCATAGTTGTGGTGAGCATGTTGGGAACTTTGTTTTACCATATTTCTGTGGATTATTGTCTCCAAGCACGGCATGCTCCTCTCCTTACTGCTGTAACCATGTAATAGATACTTTTGGAACGGTGTCCCATCAGAGGAATGTCTGTGGAAATTGTGGTCTCAGTGTGACAAAAGCAAAAACTTCTGTGTTTATTCTGTTCCTATTTTTATTTCTGCGCAGAAAAAAAAAAAAAGGAAAAAAAAAGAGGAGCTATAAAATTATTATCTGTTTACAAACATTTTACTTTATAAAAACAAGTTCATAATTTATACTCAGGATTCACTTGGGGTTGAAAATCACTGCAGCTGTTTTCATGCAAGCTGCTCTGTCTCTGAGCTTGTAGTTTAATGTATGCAGTCTGCCACATTAATTCTTGAAGTAGCTCTTAAGTGGGAAGCTGTAAAAGGGGTGATCTTGGACCAAGATACTTTTGAAAATAGGAGACACTCATCTTTGGTTACTCGTGTCCAAATGGGCTTAAGTAAATAACCCATTTTATAGCAGCCTTCAGAATTGTGAAAGGTGTTAATAAAACCTCTGCAACGTTTTGTAGTGCAGGGAAAGTTACTCTAAAGTGAATTCGAGTCTCTGGAAAAGGGCCTTAAGGAAGAAAGGGAGGGCAGTAATAATTCACCATATGGGTTTCATTAATGTGGGAATGAGAGAAGTGTTGGAAAGGCAAAGTGAATTCAAGAAACACCTGGGCTCCTTTGTGCAGTGGAAGGAGCTGGACTGTAAAAGGGAAGTAAAAAGTAAAAATTAGTGTGAAGGATGAAGGATCTGAGATCAGGTGAAGGGTTTTTCATCTAAGGAATGCCTTGTGCTCAGGTGTTTATGGCATCAGTCTGTCCTGCTAGAGTCCTTTATTCAGCTATGTGTGACTTATGGGCCAAAGTATCGATCTTCCTTAATTTCCCAGAGAGTGACAAGTAAGTGGTTTGTACCGTAAAGCTAATTTTTGAAAAGAATGACTTTAACCCTTGCCTGTTCCCCAATTTGGAGCACATTCCATCACTGGTCCCGTGGGCTCGGGCACTGTGGGATGATGCCGTGGAGCTCCGGGGAAGGGGCTTTGTTGAGCAGCAGCGGCAGCTCCGCGTTGGCCCCTGGGCATCGCTGGGCTCACCCTCGCATCCCTGGGCATCTCTGAGCTCACTCCCTCATCCCTCCGCATCCCCGCGTTCCGCCTGCGCCCGGACCCTCCCGTCCCCGCCGGCTCCCTCGCTGCCCGCACGCCACACGCCGGGCTCCGGCTGGTTTTTCCCGATTTCCCAGCGTCGCCATTCCAAGGCAGCAGCTCCGAACAGCCCGTTTTTACACAGGTGCCTCCGGGGCGAGCGAGGGGTGCGCGGCTGTACGGAAAATCCCAGTAACCGCCGGGTTTCTGGCTCGGTGAGGTCAGGTTTCTCCTCTCGCTCTCCCGAGCAGGCTTTACTCAGCAGTGCCATTTTTTTTCCTGTGGTAACAAACGCGGCCGAGCAGATGGCGAGTGAGAACACACGGACTGGGCTCTGCCTGGAGTCGGGAGCAGGGCTGGCGCTGCCTCCCGGTTTTCTGGAGTGTTTAGAAGTTAATGGACTTGTTCCACTCGAAATAACCCATGGTATGTGCCGGGTTCAGCGGTCAAGAGATCCTTTAGGAGTAATCGAGGAAAGCAGGAGGTTTTTAGATGCTGAGCTTGTTGGGTTTTTTCCCTATGACTGTTGTTAGCACACTTGTCTTTAATATAAAGCTGCAAAGAAAGCCAGAAGCAACAACAGTGGGTAACAACATGCAGCTTTCAGCTGAAGGAGCCAACAAGAAAGATGGAAAGGGACTGTTTAAAGGGCCCGGAGTGACGGGACAAGGGGAAATGGCCAGAGGGCAACGTTAGATGGGATATTGGCAAGGAATTGTTCCCTGTGAGGGTGGTGATGCCCTGGCACAGCTGTGGCTGCCCCATCCCTGGAAGTGTTCAAGGACAGCTTGGGCAGGGCTTGGAGCAACCTGGGACAGTGGTTTTGTTGGGGCTTGTGTGAAATGTTCCTCACTTCCATAGCAGTTTATTCAAACAGGACTGAAGGCCAGGCTCCTGTTGGGAAAGGGAAGGGTGCCGTACTTAGGTCACCTTTGACTTGAGAGGTAAGGTCAAAACTGCTGGGAATGGCCGGACTCCTTTGCTCTGAACGTGCACTAGTGTGCCTTTAACACCTAAACGCTGCCAGTGATTTATTGCACCCTTTAGAAGGCTCCTCTCCAAGTGACGCTCTGTCCTGTGCCTTGGGATGGGGCTGTGAGCCCAGCAGGGCACAGCGGCTCCTGGGGGAAGGTGCGGCTCTGCCGCGGCTGTGGTGTGGCTGTGGGGCAGTGGGTGTGCGGTTACTGTGGGCTTACACCGGGGTTACACCGCGGTTTCGCGGTGTGGTTACACTGCGGTTACACCATGTGCTTTCACCGCGGTTACACTCCGGTTTCACCGCGGTTACACGGCGGTTACACTCCGGTTTCACCGCGGTTACACGGCGGTCACACCGCGCTTGTCCCGCCGTGTGCGCGCTCCCGCTGCCGGCAGTTCGCGCTCCGAGCGGAGCCTCCCCAGCCCGGCGCTGCGCTGGGCTGTGTGACATCATTGGCAGCCAATCGGGAAGTGCTTTAGGGCACACTTTAGAGCTCTTTCATAATATATTTACATTCGGTGCAGATATTTTTGGGCTCCAGTAGCATTCATTTTGTCGCAGAGTCCATGTGTCAATGTGGCACGGGGAAAATAAAAAAAGGAAAGGTATGAGCGTGGCATGTTTGCCCTTGGTTTTGCACTCCAGCCGGGCACTGGAACGCCGTGGGAAGCCAGCTCTGCTGGGGAGGACCCCGCACCTGGGCTGGTCTGGGGCGTGCTCGCTGCTGGGCTGCCCCTGCTTGGGCACACGTGCGGGGACTGCCCGCTGCTCTGCCAGGGACAGACATGCGGGACGTGTGTGTCTGTGTGTGTCTGTGTGTCTGTCCGTGGGTGTGTGCGTGTGTCTCTGTGTCTGTCCATATGTGTGTGTGTGTGTGTCTGGCTCTCTGTGGGTGTCTGTGTGTCCGTGTCTGTCCCTGTGTGTGCCCATGTGTGTGCCTATGTCTGTGTCCTTGTGTCAGTCTGTCTGTGTGTCTGTCCGTGTGTGTGTGCCCATCTCCGTGTCTGTCTGTCCGTGTGCACCACCCGACCCCCCGGCAGCCGGGCCGGGCTCTCCCCGGGTTCCCCGGACCGGACCGGGCCGGGTCTGGGTCTGGGTCTGGGTCTGGGTGGCCCGGGCTCTCCCCGGCCCCGCTGTGCCCCGCTGTGCCCGCTGGCACACAGGCACTGCCGTGCTCTGCCTGCTGACACAACCTGAAGCAGAGCTGTTCCCTGGTCATGTCTGTTCCAGAAAAGCCTGGTTAATCCACGCAGAGCCCTCACCATTCCTGTTTAACTCTTTCCGGAGTGTCCTCTGTAGCAGGACTTTGTGGGATTGCAAAACTATTCTTATTTCCAGCCTACTATTTCTTTTTACAGTATTGCTTTATACAAAAAAATAAACAGAGGCTTGTATCGGGGGCGGGACCATTTGGGCTGCTCTCCTCCCACCTGAGCACTGTGGCTGTGCTTTTGTCAGGCTGCTAAAAGTCACATGTTCACATGTGTTCCATGATGGGCCTGCAAGGCGTGAAAGTGCAGTGCTGGCTCCTTCATCCTCTGGGGATCCGAAATATTTTACGTGCTCCTGAGCAAAAGGCTTGGGAAAAAATCTTTCAGGTGCTGTCGGTATCTCTAGCAGGCTGCTCAGCGTTCTCAAGGGATTTAGAAAATGAGGCAAAAACCGAGGTGAGAAATGGTTATTTTGAGATCACAAAAGGCAATGGCAACTGCAGAGTGCTGCAGACAGAGCTTGCAACAGTGAGAGACTGAGAGGAAAACTCCAGCCAAAACAAGGTGTGGATAAATGATGATGCAATTGGGGCTGATGCGAGGCAGCCTCACGTGAGTGCTGCTGGTCTGTGAACCAGCATTTTTCATTAAAGAAAGAGATCATGAAGTAATCCAGATGGCCTCGGGAAAACCTTCATCTCACAGGTCAGTTATGGGCAGGAAAGAATTGAAAGTTAGGAACTATTAGGAGAAGTGCAAACACCAGAAAATCAAAACCATCTTGTGCCCCTCTCTGCATCTGTGGTTTCATCTTTAATTTCAACTGAAGTTCTGATCCTGTTGCAGCAGGACTAGAAAAGGCATCTGGAACAGGAATTGGCAACCACATCCCTTTGGGAAACTGCTAAGCAGATTTTATTCTTTTCCACACTGAACAAGAATCCAGTAGACTTTTGGAAATCTGAAATTGCATGAGACAGTAAGTAGAAATTATTAAGAAATGGTCTCCAAATGACCTGAGGGAGGGTTTTTGACATGTGATGTATCACTGAAGTTTGAATCTCACTGTTGCAGTTGTAACTGAAATATTTAAATGTGGTAAATTTCATCAAAGTCGTTTAACAAAGTTATCTTTCTATTTCTGGGAACTCTTCTGCTGCAAATTCGTATAGGTTAGGGGAGTATTTCAGGCAGGAATGCTGCATACTTGCCCTGGTTTTATCCTCTGAGCATCAGCTGTTGGTCTCAGCTGGAACCAAGTTCCTCAGCTTTGCTGGACAGTGAAGGCATGCTGGCTATTCCTGTATTTGTGGGCAAATTTCTGCTGTACCACCACAGAACATCCCAGCTGCTCACTGGAGGTTGACACACAAGCCAACCCTCACTGATCTTTATTTCCTGCTGTATTACTCTTGGAAAATGAGTGTAATTTTCCATCTCCTGTGACTTGTGGGTGGGTCAGGCTCTGTTTGTCTGAATGCCTTCCCAATGAGCATTAGAATATTGAGTATTTTGCCAGGCTAAATCTGACACTTCCACACTTGCAAGGTCTGCTGGAGTGTCCAAGGTGCTTTCCATCCCCATTCCTTCTCTTCCTCAGGCTGAGGGAAGCAGCTGGCTCTGTCCCAGCTCCCAGGGTGTCAGTCCAGCAAAACCCCCTGGCCTGGGAGCCCCAGTCCCTGACTCAGTGGTCACTTCTGAGCCTGGCTGTGCCTGTCCCCATCCCTGCTGTGCCACCTCTCCCCTGCCACAGCTGCAGGCTCAGGGGAGCACCAGCCCTTCCTGCAGAGCTGCTAATTAGGGTCACTGATCACCCTTATTAGAGCTATGCTGACTCTTTCTGGTCACCTCCTTTTCTTTGGAGTGCTGGAAATGGATTACAAAAGGTTTTGTTCCATATTTTTGTTGGGACTGAAGTTAGGCTGAACATCCTGTAGCTCTTCCTCCTCAGCCTTCTGGAAGCTGAGCATGACATTTGGCTTTTTTCCAGTCATCAAGAACCTGCTTTGATTGCCCTGACATTTAGGCTGATTGACAGCAGCCTCCCAAGGATGTGAACCAGAAGCTTCAGCATCCCCAAATGCATCTGTCTGCTCCCAAAGGTTTTGTTAGTGTTTGTTGTTGTTTTTTTCTTTTTTNCTGTAATGGTGCCTCTCTGGATCTGCCTGTCTTAGGCACTTCCTTAGATTGTGCCACTGGACAAGGACCTGGGAATCTGGGAGCAGAGCTGGCAGTAAAAACCAGGGCAAAGAGTACATGGAGTTACCTTACTGATAAAATGAGAGAATTTGTGGTAGAAGGGGGCTGTGAAGGTCTCTGCCTGTGCTGCTCCTGAGGTGGAAATGCTCAGTATGTTGGTCTTCATTTATCTTGGTTTGTCTCATCCCTCGTGTCAGCCCTGTTCCCTTCTGGCTTTCCTGAGGCTGAGCACAGCCAGGGCTGGCTGCCTGAGGAAGCCTCACAGACACACATTGTCACACCAGCCACAAGTGGCAACAAAACACATCCAGGCCTTCCCTTGGAAGGACTTGCTCCTTCTGGCAGCAGCACTGGGGAAGTGATTCTGTTAGTGAGGAGCTGAACCCATCACTTGGTGCCTAACAGACCAAACCCCACGTCTGGGACTGTGCTATTCCTGTCCTGCTGTTCCAGGAGGATTTCCACCTGGAAGGGATCACCTTTAGACCCAGCTTTGCTGTTCCCATGCTGGGCTGCAGCTGTCAAAGTGACCACTCTGCCTTAAATGGGTCATTTTCTTCCTGGTCCTTGTGTTTGCTGTGTCCCCTGGGGCCTGGGCGCTTCCAAGTGCATTTCCCCAGGGCTGTCAGTGCCTTCCACACTGTGTCACACAGTTTGTCTCCCTGGATAACCTGGCTGCCTGTTAAAATGCAGCTGACTGAAGTCTCTAAAGCTGCCACCAGAAGTTTTAATCTTCCAGGCATGATTCTACAAGCCAGTGCTTTTATTTGCCTGCAAGTGCAGGGTTGTGTGTACTTGATTTTTCAAAAGCTCTCGCAAATGTTTTAATCCTTTCATTACCACTATTTGATCAGGCCTCATATGAACATGCTATGCTGCCTTCCAAGTGCTAAATTCCCCTGTAATTCCTTTAATCTTTATTTTCTCAGTTTATTCCCTCATTGTGGAATCTTTAAGTGAATAGAATACAGGGGCAGCTCAAGAGATCTGCTTCCAGCAGCCAGCAATGATCTGCCCTTTAGGAGATGGGGACACACAGGAATCAAGGGATCTGGAGGCAAAAATCTCTTTGCTTCTACTTAAACCTTTCTCTTCTGATCACTTCAAAAGCCTTTGGAATTTCAGGACATTTTCTCCCCCTTCCCCACATCCCCCTCCTGCTTAGCAGGCAACCAGCTCACTTCTCCTTTGAGTTTCCCAGCAGCCTGACCACAAAGGAATTATTTCATCTCAGCCCATGAGATGTGCACAGCACAGAGATTCCTCCTGCTCTGGGGGCATTTGTCCCACTGTGGAAAAGCTTTCCTTGGACCCTCCTTGGAAAATGTTGTGTGGACTGGGAGCTCTGCCCCTCATTTCCCAGGGATTCAGCAGCTGCACCTCAGATAAGACTGGAGCAGTTCCTTTAACTCAGGCTGGTAACGAGTTCCTCCATGAGTCTGGTGGGTGCAAACCAGAGGAGTGCCTTTGGAAGTGGTTGTGGCAGAGTTCTGAAAAGTCACCCCCAAAAATGCCCCGTGTGCAGGGGGTACAGAGAGAGCACGTGGTACCTGCAGGTCAGAGGGGAAGGTGTGAGTCAAAACACCTGTAATATTACAGAAATAGTAAGGTGCTAGACATCAAAACATCAGATTTACTATCGCAGGGATTTGGAAAAAAAAAAAAAAAAAGGTAAATTCTCATTGCAACTGTGGCAACGTCCTTTTTGAGGAATTTTGGATATTGAGTGCTAATAGTCTCACGTATAGTTACAAACCAGAGTGGGACAGCAGTTTCATGGGCTGGGGGAAATCCAGAAGCTGATTTTAAGGCTGGTGGGAGAGGCTGTGCCCGCAGTGAAGCTGGATTGCTCTGCCCAGCTCTTTCTGCACAGACTGGCACCCAGCTCGTTAAGCCTAATTACTGTAATTCACTGCGTTCTCCCGGTGTGACCACTGGCAGTGCTGCCCTAGAAATGAGGGACAGATTATTTCACTTGGGAAACTGGAGTGATCTGTAACTTTTCCTTCTTTCTGCTTTTATTTTGGGGAGGACAATGACAGTGTTCATGTTCCACCATGAATTATTACAGCTGATGTTCTCACAGCTTCTTTGCTTCAGGCTTTTTGTCCTTTCTGTTTCACAGATCATCACCAGAAGCACCTCCATGATCAATTCAGACTCTTCTGCTTCCCTTACCCAGTGCTTGTCAATGTTGGTTTTAGGAGGCTGGGAGCCTGAGAAGGAGAAACCTGGGTTTGTGTTACATTACAAGTTGTGCCCATGGGAAGGAGGTGATGAAACACAGAGGAGAATTGCACACAAATACATGGGAGGATTTAATTTAAATAGCAAACTGGCCTCTGGAAATAGGTGAAGTTTAGAGCCTGGAGAGCATCAGCCTCAGGGGAAAGACAGGATCCTTCTTTTCCTTCGAGACTGGGATTTTAGCTAGAGATTTGGACTGCTGCACTACAGAGAAAATTATTTTATCTCCTCAATTCAGGATTAATCAATTATTTGAATTCTTAAAAACCCCAGAAGCAAACCCAAATCCCTTTCTCTATTTCTTCTGTAGTCAGTATTTTCAAGTGGTACTAATTCATTTGCATTTCTCTGTGCTTTAAAACTAATTTCCCCCGTGTTCTACTCTATTTTTATCTGCTTAGTATTAACCCAGCTAAGATGATTTCAAAGTCTGTAGAATCAGGTGTGAGAGTAAACAACTTCACATTTTCAGCATTGCTGACACAGTCAGTTATTATTATTGGAGAGCAACTTCAGTTCTGAGATGATTCTACCCCCCCTTGTCTCTTTTAGCAGACAATTCCCTCAAGTATTATTTCCTGTTCTTGAGCAAGAAGCTGAATTTCTGCCCTGTTTCGGTTTCAGAGACATCCCCTGCCAGCACCTCACCCCTCTGACCTGCAGAGCCCTCCTCAGCTGAGGAATTTCTCCCTGGGAACTGTGTAGGTACCAAAAATCAAAGTAAGTAATTCTTGATAACCAAGAGGTTTCCAGAAAAGGTGCCTGGGTCTATTCCTACTGGTTGATACTTTGGGACATCAGGACTCTGTTACATCTCAGGTCTTTGGCTGGCAGCTCTCAGGGGAAGCAGAGATTTCTGACCCTGCTGTGGCTCTGTGGAGAGGGAACTTTTATTCCAAGATTTGATCCCAGGAGTTTGCACTTGGGAGCTTCCAAAATCAGCAAAGACCATGACCAAAAGCTCACTTTGGTTACTTCATGTTTTATATTTTAAATGATATGGGGTTGAAGAGTGCTCTAGAGCAGCCTGTCAAACCTGCCAGCCCTGTGCCAACACTGCCAGCTCCACCAACACTCAGATTTTGCAAGAGAATATTAACTCAATGGCAGAATTTTAAAATTCCATGAACAACATGTGGCTGAAGCTTCCAGGACACTGTGCACCAGGAGCAGTGTTTTACAAGCTGTTGTGTGATATAACCTGAATGATAGAAATGAACTTTCTGTGCAGCTCTTCTGGACCTTTGGATGTGCCCTTTTGCAGTGGAGGTGTGATTTAGCCAGGACCAGCAGCAGCACAGCCCATCCCTGCACCTGTAGCATTTTTAAGGTTTTTACTTCAAAATAGGCCCAGGAAAACTGAACCCCCTTAGTTCTCTGAATAAGGAACAGAGGAGGGGATGTACCTTTTAGATGATTGGCTTTGCATCAAGTACAATATGAAGAAATGGAAAAAAATGCTTGTTTTAAAAATGCCAGTGGAAAAGCTCAAGATGGAGAACCCAGTGCAAAGTCTGTAAAGGGGGAAAAAAGCCAAGCTTATGGTGAAAGTAAAGCTGCATGGCTGTAACCATGGAGACCAAAGCTCTTCTGATGCAGAAATAAATGAACACAACCTTTTCATATTTATTAGTGGGACTGATGATGAAAGATAAAGTCAAATTAAAATATAAAGTAATAGAGACAGAGTGAGTGGCTGCCTCTGCCCCTGCAATGCAGGTTCCTGTAATGGATCATCACAAATGAGCTGGGGTTACAGAGAAGCAAATCAGTTATAAAAGGAACAAAATGCTCCTATTGTACCAACCTGCTTATGCAAATATCAGCTTCTTTATTAACAAAACTGAGAGACAATGCACAGGACTTATTCCTGAAATCTTCTGGTTCTGACTAAAATGGAAGTGAATTTGTTTTCCTACCATAGCTGTGTATGAAATGTGTGTTCTACACAATGGGAAACTTTCCTGTAACTGAACTGGTGAGTATTTGAAACCTGCTGATTTCTTAGTGGTGAGAATGACAGAATTCCTCTATAAAAATTCTGGGTGAATATTCAGGTTTGAAGTGTCATTTTCATGTTTGAAAGGTCATGAAAATCAATGTCCCAGGGTCAAGGACTGACTGGTGGGTTCGTGTTGGGGAGCTGTCACTGTGGGACAGAGGGACAGGGCAGCAGATGGCACTGGAGGTGACTGAGAGTCAGAGCTGGGCAATGAAACCTGCCCTGCACATCTCCAACATCAGGAATGTTCTGACTGAGGGGCAATCCCAGAGCAGGGGAAGGATGCAGCCACAGCCCCCAGGAAGTGCTGAGGGGAAGGGTGGCTTTGGGGTGTGATTCACGGGAAGAGAACTGGAGCTCAGGAGCTGCCCGTGTGTCCTTGCTGGGAAATCCCTGCTCAGGGGCTGTGCCTCGGGGCACAGGGCAGGGGAAAGGGGGAGCACCCTGGGAGCAGGAGGGAAAGCTCCCAAAGCCCCGGGAAGCTCCTGAAGCCCCAGGCTCTGGGGCTCTGCTCCAGAACTGCAGAGGGGCTGGGAGTGTGGGTAGCTCCCAGCCCATGCAGTTAATGGTGCGATATCCTAAATTACACACACCAGGGTAAGGTTCTTCCAGTGTTACTGGGATATTTTCTTCCCCTCTCTGACTTCCTCAAAAGTGTGGTTAGCCTCAAATCCGGAGAGGAATCCGTGCCCAGCCTCAAAGCCAGATTTGAAGAGTAACTGGTTTCAAATATTGCAAAGTTTATGCCAAGACTTAAAATAACCACCCTGCATCCTTCTTGATATCCTGGTAAGAGAATGGTTGTGTGCGAGACCTTTAATCACTGTACAAAATGCTATTTCCTGGAATTTTTTGGCAAATGAAACACTCCTAAAGAGTTCATATTTCAGTCTTACTACTCACTGACTACACCCAGGAGTTCAGAACACTAAAATCTGATTTTTAACTATAGAGTTCGCTAATATTAGGCTTACCTTGCCAGGTACTGAGACAAATGTGATGCACATTGATAAAAGGATACCAAATTGTTTATGTCATTGCTAAACAGATAAACGTTGCTGTACTTCGGGCTTAAGCTTTTTAAAAATATCTTCATAACATCCCTTAAAGCCAAGAAGGACACAAAGCAACTTCTTAAACGTCTGAATTTTCGGCCAGCAGCTTCCTGTGACCCAGCAGGAGCAAGGAACACGACCAGGTTTTGTTAGAAAGGACTCTGCTTTTCCAGGGCTCCCTGCCTGGCTGGGACAGATTGCCAAGGCACTGCCAGCACCGAGTGCGAGTTACCAAACCCTCACCTGATCGACTGGGAAGTTATCCTTGAAGAAATAGTCTGGGAAAGCTGCTCACAAAATGAGTTGAGGCTCAGCTTTTCCTTGAAAGCAGAGAAACACAAGGAGCTCTTTTGCTGATGTAAATGCCAAAGTGTTTTTCCAGTATTGTTCTTCAAACACATCTTCCACCACTGGAGTGCAGAGCTGGGAGCTAGCCAGTCCAACCTCCACTCCTCTGAGGTAAAAAAGCACAACAAAGGTGGGGCAAGAACGAGACAAACCAAACTCATCTCCCCCTGCAGGTACCTGTTCTCAGCCACCACTTCCCACCAGAGCCAGGTCAGCAAAGCCCAGAACTGCTCATTCCAGCAGCAGCAGCAGCAGCAGCAGCAGGTGGGGCACAGCCCCAGCCTCGGCTGCAGGGCAGGTACAGCTCTGCCCAGCCCAGCCCTCTAGGCTGCCATATCTGCACAGGAGCTCTGGCAAGTGGTTCTGCAGAGTAAAATGTGGCAACACTCACAATGACCTCCTCCTTCAGAGCACCAGTGAAGTCCCAGGTACTGGTACAGTATCAAACAGCAGGCACTTGGGTTTCTGAGCTGTGTTTAAATCCAGCTCGCCCTGCACTGAGGAACAGTTTTGTTCTCACCACAGCAGAGTCCCCTCAGTGAATCCCCTCCTCAGGTCCCTGCACAGGGGCCCCACTGCAGGCCTGGCCTGCCCAGACCAAGCACAGCTTTGAACAAACTCAGGATCAGTTTTTCTGGTGTTCAATTTACTTTACCTTCCAGGCTGGCCCAGCCTTGTGCTCCTCCCTGTGGAGTGGTCAGAATTCCAAAGCACTGCCCTCCTGCCCCCAGGCCCAGTGCTCTGGACACACTGGGAAGGCTTTTCCAGGTGGAAGCAAATCTCTGTTCATTGAAGAATTCACAACCTCCTTTCCCCAGGATGCAGAACAAGCAAACCAGTACAATGCTATTTATAACTCCGTGTTCTACAGCACTGAACAGGAACAACACATTTCAGCCCAAGTTATTCTGTAGATTCTCAATAACCTTGGAGGAGATAAGTATTCAGTAAGTACTAAACAGAGAGGCCCCAGCAGGGCTGGGGAGCACTTGGAAAAACAGAGGCAAAAAAGAAGGAATGAATACAGTAAGGTGGGATTTACCAACCAGGACTGTAGCACTTGCATATAATAAAGCAAATATTTACATTAAGCACAATACAGCAATTTATTTAGATGCTTAAATGAAGAATACAAAGGGAAATAAAGATCACAAAATTATACATACTACAACAGTGTGTCATATATTAGATGGTATAAATGAATACAACACCTTGTTGGTGTTAACTAAAGATAAAACTAAATATCCAAACCCAGCACTTTGTCTCGGTGTGCTGCTTCAACACAATACACTTTTTATACAGATCTAAAAGGTGTCAAAATTAGTAGCTGCAAACTTGTTTCTTGCATGTGATTTTTCTTTTTTAGCTTAAAAGATTTCAGAAAATGGCTCTGAAATATGTTTGTCATCAGTTGTCATGTCAAGGATATTCAGAACAAGAAAATTCTATAATACAACAGAGCCCAGATATATTTTTATGTTGCTGGCCTCTGGTTGGAGATTGTACAAGGTTATGTGCAAAAACTAAGTTTGTCAAAATTCATACTAGAGCAGTCTCAAGCTTTGCTAGGGAAACTAGATACAGCATTTATTACACAGCAGGGCAACACTAAAAAAGTGAAACAGATCTATGATGGGTACACAAGAACAGTTCCATAAGCTTCACTTGAATAGGTCTAAAAGACTGTACAAATATACATTTCAACTATTCAGAATGATACATGAAAACTCCATTTCCCCAGAGTCTGCTATACAGGGCACCGGGTCGTGGCACGGTGCTGCCAAAGAGGGGCCTCTTGGAAAGACACAACTCAACATGGACAAGGTGAAAGGAGGGTTGAAAATGCAGATAAAATAATCCTCTGCTTTTCTCTGTGTGCATTCTGGAGCCACCAGCATATCCATTTCACATTAAGTTACTGTGCTCATCCAGCAGGAACTCCCAGCCCCTCAGATCCGTACAAGAGCCGGGCAGCAGCGGCACCCAGGCCAGGCCGTGGCCCCGGGCAGGAGCAGCTGGCAGGGCAGCAGGGCAGTGCCCTGGCAGTGCCACCCAAGGGGCAGAGCTGTTCATGCCTGCTGGCTGCTGAGCTCCACCCCGGGCAGGCTGCCGTGCATGGGCTCGGCCCCCACGGCCCCGAAGCCCTCGCCGTCCTCGCTGTCCATTGTGCTGCTCTGCCACTCCATCTGCTCGCTGGCCAGGCTCTCCTCCAGCTCGGAGGTGTTTTTCCATTGTGACTGGTCCTTGGACCAAAACCCTTCTACTTTTCCATAGGAACGATTCTTCCACTTTGACTGTTCTTCATCGCTTTCAGATCCACCCCCCTTGGCCTCCACAGTGGGTTTGCTGCTCCCGGCATCTTCGCTTTGGGAAGATTCATCTGTCCACACTTCTGGTTTTACCTCCAATGCGTTATCTTCAAAATCCGAAACCTGCTGGGAACCAGGCCCGCTTTCAGACTGGGAAGCTCCATCTTTCCATTCCACTGCATCATCCTGGTCATCCTGGTCACCTTCACTATCTGAAACATCACCTACCAGTTTTGTTGGCTCTTCAGCAGCAATCATCTCTTCATATTTAGAGCTTTCCTCTTGTTTTTGCTCAGCCTTCTCTGGAGCCTGTAATGTGTTTTCCTCCATGATTTCCTTGGCTATGCTGTCCTGGGGGTTCTGCTCTGTGCTGTCAGATGAGGGTTTCCCACCCATGTCAGAGACGTGCCGGCCAAAGGGACTGCGGCTCTCATTGTATTCCTCTTCTAGGTTTTCGTAGCTGTCTGAGGAACTGTCGTTGTCTTTTTCTAAGGTGATTTTTTTATCAACAGTCTTACTGACATTGACTCTGGAATTCTTCTCATCATGGTTTTCAAACAGCCATTCAGCATCAAAATCCATCTCGTGTTTGACTTTGTTCAGCTCTTTCATGTTGAAGCCCAGCAGCACCCCGGGTTTGTATTTTTCACAATCCCTAACACATTTCTTCCTTTTGTTGCTAAAGTGAGATGCGATATCAGATTTCCAGAGCCACAAACTGGCCGCCAGCTTTTCGATCTCTCTCCGAGTGGGGTAGGGCTGCTTGTTGAAATACTTGGTAAGAAATGTTTTCCTGGCTTCATATGAATCATCTTCGTGACCCTTGGGGTCCAGCGCTAGAACTACAGGCTCTTCAGGCTTCTCCTCAAAGGCAGAGGGAGAGTCATCGTCGTCCATCTTCCTCTTCTTCATCAGGGGGAACTCCATGTGTTCGTAGGCGCGTTTCACGGGCGCCGCCGCCGGGGACTGGCCCAGCCGGGACGATGTCCCTTTGTCCTGCCCGTTCTGGGTCTTGCCCACGCCCCTGCAGTGCACCAGGTGCAGCGTTATGGTGGAGGCCGTCATGTTGCTCGTGTACACGCCCAGGCAGTGGATGCACTTGTACGTCAGCTTCTTCTCCACGGGGTGAACCGTCTGAATCACCTGGTGCCTCTCCCGCAGGTGATGTGCCAGCGCGTCGGAGATGGGGCCTTTTAGGATTGAGAAGCACAGAGGACACAGAGTTTTCCCCACATCTTTTTTGTAGGGCACTGCTGCTTGTGGAGAACTTTTGACGGGTACGTCGGATTTCTCCTGGATTTTGGGCTGCGGTTTTGGCGGGACTGGGGGGTTGTTCTGAGCGTGGTAAGCTACGGACTCGGCAGGAGCATCCCGCAGGTTGTAGGTGGTGACAAGGAGGTGGATGTTCGTGTGGCTGCCCTGCTGCAAGGTCAAGTCAAAGGTCAGGGTGGAGTCAGTTTTAGGTCCCATCTCCTCGTCCACGTGCACCATGCGCATGTGGGCAGCCATCTTCTCCACGTCGTTGAAGGTGGAGCGGCAGTAGGGGCAGGACAGCCCGTGGATCAGCATGTGGTTGAGCAGCGTGTCCGTGGGCAGGTAGCGGTTACAGTAGAGACATTTGCTCGTGAAGTTGTGGATTTTCATGATGTAGTTGGCCACTGCAGGCACCTTCTCGGCCTTGTGCTCCTTCTCAAAGTGGACGCTGTACACGTTTTCGGGGAACAGCTCGTTGCAGATTGTACAGATTTTCCACTTCTGCGTGGACGAGGTGTTGACAGCGGAAGGACCTGTAGCAGCCACGGGGGATTTGGAGCCAGACTGACCCAGAGCTCTGGATGCTGCCTGGGATTGCGACAGCGATGTCTGTTTGAGCTGTGCCGAGGACAGTGAGGAGGAGTTGGCAGACTGCAGCGAGTACCTGCCTGAGGCCTGGGACCTCTGCTCCCCTCCCAGGGTGTAAGGCCTTCCATTGCCACTCGCTGAAAACTGTTTCATGCTTTGTGATTGTTGGGAAAGAGAAACAGGTGCATTGCCACTGAGGCTGAGCCTCCCCCCTGGCTGACCAACGTAACTGGGGGGTACTGATTTGACCCCATAATTGTTCTGCTGGAGGTGAACATTTGACATCATGTTGACTCCTGCGGAATTTAACGTGGGCTTTGGTATAGTGAGTCTGTTCATCATCTGCTGTGACGAGAGCGAGCGGACACTGCCAGCAGAGAGGGCACCCATCCTCTGAGGGAGTCCCATAGGCTTTTTATCCTGGGGTTTGGGAGCTATTAGCATCAAGGGTTTAGATCTGGGGACCACTACATTGGTGTGACCTATCATTGCCGTGACCTGGTATCCGATCCGTTCGTGGTCTTCAATCACGTGCTGGACTAAAGCTTCGTAGGATTTCGGCATGAAAAGGCATCGTTTGCAGTGGATACCCCCGTCCTCTCGGGCACTGGAGCTCAAGGGAACTGCACCATTGAGGGACTTTTCGCCTCCCCTGGCTACGTAAGGAGCAGCAACGTGCTGAAAATGTTCCCTGTAAATGTGCTTTCGAACGATTTCATAGAGCGGGTCACGGTAAGTGCACTTCTTACAGTAATAAACAGCTTGTTCCACACTGTCAGCCTGCTTGGGTTTAAGGCTCTCGTGTTTGTTTTTATCTTTGAAAGTGCTGATGCCTCCACTCGGTGTATTGGCATTGGGAGCATGGAATATTTTAATGTGCGTTTCCAAAGTCTTTTTGTCAGCGTTGAAGGTACAGTAGGGGCAGTTGAGCAGGATCCTGTTCTCAAAGTCTTCGCTGTGAACATTCCGGAAGTGGCTTTTGTAGGCTGAAAAGAACTTCGAGGAGAAGGGACATGCACTGCAGCAGAAGGGCTTTGTCCGATAGTCCTTGAACAGAGAACAGACCAAATATTCAACAGTGCTTCTCTGTAAAATAACCCCCATGATATTCTCTACACAGCCTTACTCACGAGCCCCCTGCATCTGTCTCAAACCTTCAATTTACTTCTCTCCCATTTCTGGCCTGCAGACAAGAACCTAAAAAGCTGATCACATGAACATACACATGATGTGGTGAGTGCCAAGGGGTCCCTCAAAGCTTTAACCATGACCTGGGCAGGTGAGGCTGTGTCAGAAGTGTCTTTCCCTGTCAGTCACAAGAAGCCTCCTCCCTGCAGCTGAGCTGCAAGAAAAGGTCCCTGTAAGCTCCTTGCTGGGGGAAAGCCAAGCAGGATTGTTTGAGGAAATGAGACTATTCAGATGAGATACTGCCCACCTGAATCTGCCAAACTCTATATATTTAAAATGGATCTTGAAGCATTTCAGTGTCTTTATCCATTACACACTTTAATAGCAAAGATGGAATTCCAAACATTTTTGTTGAACAAAATGATTTAACCTTACCAAGACCCAGGCTACACGAGCCCTTAGAGCCACCAAGCCTCCTCCTTGTGATCTAAGCACAAACCTGATTTTTAGATCAATCTCGAATGAGGACCAAAAAAGAATTTGGGAATTCCACCTTGCAGTTTGCCTGCAGCTTTTGTCCCATTTAAAGTGGTGCCAATGCAGCTCGTTGTCACAGTCTGACGTGCCACTGGCCTTAGGGACAGCCATAAGCAACCTGGCACTTCGGGTGGGGTAACACATGGAATTCAGAGTTACAGAGACTCCTCCTGAGTGTCAGAACAAGTCCTGTGCACTGAGCTACACACAGGTCACAGGTGAGGGAGCTGAAGAGCTGCACTCTCCCTCTGCAGAAGGAAGCTGGAATTTCTGCTCTGGCCACCTGCTGAAGCCTCACACACCTGGTGGTGACAGGCCCCAGCAAACCAACCAACCCAGAGCTGTCTCCTTTTATATTACAGTTTTTATTCTGGGTTACCCAGAAAAAGGGACATCAGTGTATTTTAGCAAGACTGTATTAAAGGGTCATTTTCAGATTAAAACTAGGAACCCATCACAGGACAGGTCCCAGTTTCCTCTGAGAGCAATACTTGAGCTCTGAGGTGCTCATGGAGGGATTCCTTTGCAGAGAGGTTTCTGAGCTGTCACTGCTGGGGTGACTCTGTCCTGCAGCCCCAGGAGAGGCTGCTGCAGCCCACACCATTTACTTGAACGAACACCATCATTTCCTCCCTCTGCTGCTGGCTCAACCCAAAATTCCTTTATTTTTGGCTCAAAACCATCTTGACAGCAGGACTTCCAGTGTCACTGAGCTGCTGTGCAGAAGCAGAAATGCCCAAAGCAGATGTGGGACACAGCCTGTGGGACCCAGGGCTGCACTGACAGTGACCCTGCACCGAGCAGCAGTGCTCAATGAAACAGCTTCAGAAGGGATGGAAACCACGAATAAAACATTTAAGGAAAGGTAAAAGACTCATTGCCAGCTGTATAAAAGTTGTTGATCCTTGGGCCAGAGGGCTGTTGGAATTGTGCTAGGCTTGGGAACACGTGGGAATGGGCTCCTAATGTGCAGCTGTTTGACTTGAGCACAGATCCATCAGCTCTGCAGTACTGGCCACCCAGGCTCCTGAGATCCACACCAGGAACAACTCAACAAAACTAAGAAAAAAGCACGTAGCTTTCTGCTTTCCCTTGAGCTGCCAACATGTGAAAATCCATGAGGAAAACTGCAGGAAAAGCTCTTGGCATGTCTGAGAAATGCCCTTCAGCATAACCCATCTCCAGCCTCAGTGTCAGCTGAAACTCTTACCAACCTGGTTTTTTGTAAGCGATGGGTCCCACAGTCCCACATCCTCCCATGTAGTGTTTTTCAAATAAAAGTCATTAGGTTCAAACTGCTTAAAATCCTGGAGAAGGGAAGATGGGAAGAGAGGACACAGAGTCAGAACCAAGGCCCAAGGGCTCCCCTTAAGCAACCCCTGAGCACCCCTGCACCCTCCCAGGTGCTGCAGAGACCATCACTCAGGGCAGTGGAGGAGTTTGGGGGGCACCTCCTGGGCCAGGGAGAGCTCTGAATGTTCTCCAGATCACAAAACACCTGCAGAACATCTTCACCATCACCCTCCTGACCAACCCAACACTGCAGTTACACACTCATCTCATTCCAAAAGCAATCCTGGAGAAAAGTGTTCCCAAACTGATGTGTGGATTTGGGGGTTTTCAGCTGCTTTTTTTGGGGGTAGTGGTGTGGTATTTATTTTGTTTGGCTTATAATTAATTTCACACAGGAAGCTTTTAAAGTTGGACATGTGTGATGTCCAAGACACCAAATACTTATATAAAAATTATCTTATGAGGCATTTCTTTCGCGTTTCACCTTTGGCATGAAGTCAGCAGCAAATAAGGACTCAAAAATAACATTTCCACTGAAATGAATACTGCAAGTAACATTGTCCCAGTTCAGAATTCTCCCCTTGAACATGAGACTTGCCACACAAATTCTGCAAGCAGGAAGGACTGGCATTTCTTTCTTATACATCTCACTGAAAAGTTCTTTAAAGAAACACTGAAAGAACAGGCAAAGCCACAGTGATGGAGTTTGTCCACAAGCCCTGCACAAACACCCCTCCCTTGTAGGAACTGACCCAGGCACAGAGGTGATTCTGTAACTTCAGGACCTGCTGCAGCACAAACACTTCCTGAAAACCTCAGACCCATTTCTGTCCCCCAGGAACATTCCACATTACTCCTGGTTCTTGCAGCATTTCTGGATTTCAGTAGCCACTAATGTTTCTGCAAGTGTGTACAGGTACATTATATCTCAAGTTTCTAATGAACTCCTACTTTGCATGGAACCTAAATAGGTCTAAAAATAAATCATGGCATACACGAACACCTCACTGTCCCCCTAACTCTGGAGCATTTTAGCTCTAACCCTTGCAGGTGCCATACTTACTTCTATATGTTCTTTACAGTATTCCAAACCAATGTCACTAAGTATTTTTTTCACAGTTTTCCGGGCCTTTCTTAAACTGCCAAGGTTGTTGACAGGAAGTTGGAACATAGTTTCTATTGGAAAAGAAGAGTAAGAGAAAAGGATTAAGTCAAATGTGTTTTGTCTGATAGTGCTGCACTTTTAATTATCAGTAACTGCCTGCCTGATTTCCCCACAGAACTGGTACCAGGGCTGTAGCATTCCCTAACACACTGCCACAGTCTCTGCTCCTTGCTGAGGCTGCCCATGAGGCTGCAGAGGGCACTTCTAAGCAGGCAACAAACTGATGGAACAGCTCCTGTGCACGAGCAACGGGCTGCCTCTGGAAATAACTTCCATTTCTTTAGAGTGTCTGTCTTTACAAACCCCTACACTGAAGTACTTCAGAACTCAATTCTCTCCTGTGCAATGTATCCTAACTGATCTGAAAACTGGCAAGCTGAGCTTCAAGGTTTGTTTCAGTGTTGTAAGAGATTTCACAGTGCCTCTACAGTGATAAAGATGCTTTTTGTATTCTGCTGAATGTAGGTAAGAAATTAATGCTATTTCCTCCCTTTGCTGTACTCAGAGCTTAAACTGGCTGAAGCTCTTTAGCAAACATTCTCATAGGAAGAGGGGGCCTGAAAGCTTGGTCAGATCCATCCAGAGAGAGAAACCACTGGGAAAGGTACAAGAGAAGGCTTAAACCTTAAACAGTCAGCTTCCCTCCCATCAGTGCCCGCAGACACAGTTCCAGTTCCACTGGGCCTGGCTGGGGCTGCCCAGCTGAAGGGAATCCAACTCATGAACTGCTCTTTTCACTCTATCCATCCTCATCTGTACTGTAAAAACAGTGTCTAATACAACCTAAAGGAAGCCAGGCCCCTTTTAAAGACATGAAGAGTGATTTCACTGCTTCAGAAACACCTCCAGTTGCTGCATGATCCCGTTTTTCAGAAAAAATTCAGTGAAGCAGCTCAGTCAAGTATGGTCAGGATTTGAATTAATATTTTCAAGTGAATTTCAAACCCAAGGAGATCATCAGAAATGCTATTCCTGGTGATTAATATGAACTGCAGAAAGAGCAGTGCATGGTAAAGCTCCTGGCAAGCCAGGCTGCTTTCTTCAAAACCCAAGTCCCCACTTCAAGAATGAATCCCTGTGCTTGCAAAAGGCATTTCTGGGCTCATGACACAGCCAGAGTCAGTGCAGAGCTCGTCTTTAGGCACTGATCCCTTGAGTCAGCCACAGGTCTCAAAACAAACCATGACAGCAAACAGCTGATTTCAAAATGCCCATCAACTTCTTCAGCAAAGGAATCCAATGCTTTCTCTTAATTCCTGTGTCTAATACAACTGAACTTGCCACAGGTACCATGACATACAGAAACTCAAAGAAAGTCAATTATTTAGAGCTGCCTGAAAACAATCTCTCTGGTCTATCTGCATCTTCTTACCTCTGCCCCTTACCCGCCTCAGTCAAATTTTAAAGACATGAAATTCCCTGGATCTTCCTTATCACCACCCACAACAGAGGACAGACTTAGATCTTCATATCTGAAACGTGAACTTTTAGATGTCAGCCTTTAACATCAACCATACTTTGCAAGTTCTGCTGGGTAGCTGAATCTAACTCACCTAATCATAACAAACCCCTCATCCTTAAGCAAATAGAGTCCGTTTTATTTAGGGGAATGCCTGACTATTTAATCACGGTGAGTTGAGAGCCAGATACAGTCTGATATTATTACAGTCTGGGAATACAACAAAAGCTTTTAGTATCTCCATCCATTTCTATTTACAGCAAGCAACTCCAAATGCAATGTAAACATCACTCTGCTGGCACCTCCTTGGATGGGGACATTAAAGCACTTGGGATTAAGCAGCCTCTCAAATCATCATCTAGGCATTCATGCTGCTCTGGAAATGAGGCATCCTTTATCTGACCAAAAGCTGATGTTTCAGGGAAGACACCTGCAGCATCTCTGACCACATCAATCCACACTGAAGTGCTGGGAGGAATGAATAAATGACTACTTAAAACTAATCCTAACAACACCCTGACTATAAATATCCAGGTAGGATCTTCAGGTGCCTCAGAAGGCAGATCCTGAAGCTCTCCCTCATCTCCAGTGTGTGTACACAAACTGCCTGACTGCACCAGCCACAAGGGAATGGCAAAGGAAGCAGTGACTGTGAGCAGCATCTGGAACCTTCCTTTGCTGTTTGTGCAGCTCCCAGCATCAAGGTCTTGTCCACAGCCAGGTACTGACTCCTTGAACAATTCAGTGGCCAAATGTAAGCACAAAAGGCAAGCTATGAAAGAGCAGAAGATGACTGACTTAGAAGCACCATATTCAAAGTTTTCATTTCACATTTGCAGCAGAGAATGTTTACTTCACTACATTCCTGTGCCAGTGCACAGAGCCCTCTCTCTGATCTCAGCCCCAGCACTGCACTCTGACCTTACAGAAGGTGCCCCTGGAGACAGAGGGAGAAACACCAAACCCCCACAGCATCAGAGGGGATGAAGGACAGAAAGCTTGCACCTGTCTCTACACTGCAAAAGCTGTTTCTGTTTTGGTGTAACTGAAATCTTAACTCTCCAATAGGTCTTTTGTACTTTGGCCCAGGTCAGGACCCCGCTTTGATGCCCCAAGTAGGAAGTGTTGGGCTGTTCCTGCTGACCCAGGAATTGGGGGATCTTCCCATGTGAGGCTTCACAGCACCCACAGGGAACGAGGCTCTCATGACTCTGGGAAAGGAACACCAATACAGCCTTTTTATCTCCACTGAAATCTTCAGCCAATATTCCAAATGTGCCCCACTGTGTTACTTTCATGCCTGGACATTATTTAGGGTGCTCCCTGTGCTTGGTTCATGCTTTGGTACAGTACAACCAAGCACAATGGATTTCTACTGTCCCAGGCTGCAGAGGAAAACAATGGTTTTCAACCAGAAAAAAAGGCCTAAAGAAATCATCTGGAGGAAGATGCTGCTGTGTAAAGGAACCATGACAGCACCACTCTAGTTTTCTAGCAAACCTACTCTAGGTTTTATTCTCTTTAAGCTTAACTGGAAACACCACCATGTCCTGCCCACTGCCAGGGAAGCCTCCCACAAGCAGCAGGCAGGAGGGGGGGGGACCCTGAGCACTGCACTGAGCAAGAATCTGCACTCAGCAGAGTTTGGGGACAGCATCACTGGGAAATGCCAAGTGAAAACCAACTATAGAATCCCCAAAAGCTGTCAACAATCCCCCCTTGTGCCCAGTGCATTTTATCTT
Source organism: Chaetops frenatus (assembly GCA_013400775.1). Lineage (NCBI taxonomy): Eukaryota > Metazoa > Chordata > Aves > Passeriformes > Picathartidae > Chaetops > Chaetops frenatus. Next base: position 27,321 of record VZTR01018959.1, read on the forward strand.
GTTCAGGCATTCCAGACCTGTGTGAGTTGGCCAGGGACCCCAGGGCTCTTCACAGAGGCCACTCCAGCAAACCCTTCTGCACTAAGGTAATTTCTTCATAGGATTATCATGGAATGGCCTGGGTGGGAAGGGACATTAAAGCTCATCCAGTGCCACCCATGCCATGGACAGGGACACCTTCCACTGTCCCAGGCTGCTCCAAGCCCCATCCAACCTGGCCTTGGACATTTCCAGGGATGGAGCAGCCACAGTTGCTCTGGGACACTTCTGTCAGGGCCTCACAGGTAAGAATTTCTTCTTAATGTCTTCTCATTTATTCTTCTTATCTCTGGAGCTGCCATTCCATGAAATTTACACTTCCACTTAACTTTTGCTAAATAACTGACCTCAGAATAAAACTGAGGTTGAGTTTACAACCCTCTTAGGAACATTATTAAAAGGAATGAAATAAAGCATCAGTTTTACCTTCTCTTATGAGCACACGAGGTTGACCCTTCCCTTCCTAATGCTCTCATTTATTCCTATTATGAAGACTGAGAAAGACCCTGAGCTTTTGGGTGATCTGACAACCAGAATTACCAACTACAGTGCTGAACAAAGCATTAGGTGTGAACAAGTGTGCAAAACAGACAACTGTATAAGCAAGGTGCAAACCCAGCCTGCTCTGTCCCATCGTGATTGTGAGTTCAGACATACTCAGCTCAATCTTGTCTTACTAAAATAATCAGCAGTGTAAGAACTCTAGTTCATTAAAGTAAATTTTCTATAATTTTAAATTAAAAGATACCATTTGCTGTTATTTCTGTGCATGCTTATGAAACACAACTGCTCTTCCACTCTGCTTTCCCCTCTCCCCCTCATCATCCTCTGCTGCTTCACAAGGTTCATCCTTTCCGTGCTCTTTCCCCCTCTCCTCCTTTCTTTGCTGGTTCTTGGCCTCCTTGGTCCTTACCTCGCTCATTTTCCCTCTTCTCCTCTTCCCTGTGCCAATTCATAGCGTCCACATTCTTTCGTCGTTCTCTCTCATCCTGTCTCCACCGCTTCTTGATATCTTTGTCCTTAACTTGCTCATTTTCTCTCCTCTTCTCATCATCCCTGTGCCATTTTATTGTTTCTGTATTTTTCTGCGGCTCCACGCTTCTTTTGAGATAGTCTTGTCGCCTCCTCCTCTTTTTTAACATATCCCTTTCCCTGGCACGAGCCTGCTTTTCTTTCTGGGAAAGAAAAGCTTTACGGGGCATCATGAGCTGCTGCTGTACCTGCAATAATATCGTATCCATGGAATAATGCACTATACATGCACTCAGTCAGGCACAACACCTCATTTGGAACTCCACACATTCAGTCAAGGCAATGCCCTACTCCTCCTCTTCCCTCCTGAGCCCGGGCTGGCTCCCAGCTGGGTAAGGCCAGGCTGGGCCAGCTCCAGGGGTCACCTCAGCAGCAGCAGGCAGTGACCCCGGGAGCCCCAGCCCGGGCAGTGGCATTTCTGTCCCCTCCCTGCAGCTCCTCCTCCCCCAGAGCCTTTGGCAGCCCCTGGCATTGCTGCTCCTGCTGAGGAACAGGCTGTGTGTGGACACAGTTGTGAAGGGAACTTGGGGATCTTCAAACCTGTCTCCTCTCTTCCTGAAGAGATCCATTTAATCCAACTTAGAGGTGCTTGTTTTTCTTTCCAGACCTCCATCCCCACCTAATTTGGGTGAAAATGGCTCCCTTTTCCCTTGGCTGGGAGGAGGGAAGGAGGATTAAGAGACAAGCCACAATCTGAAAAATTGTGTAAGCTTTGTTTCCTGGGGAAACCTGGCCAAAACATTTAACTGCAGTTAATGAAATAAGTCCTGACTCATCTACCCAGACTTCCTCCAAGTGTGTTATGTCTTGCTATTCACAGGAACAAAGGGAAAAAAATAAGACTATTTACTTGGAGTTTCTGCTGACAGCATTCCTGAGGAGTAGGGCTTCTTGGGGTTGGTGTTTTGAGGCTTGGGGCTTTTTATTTCTACAGAGGTGTCAATGGAGACTACATGTAACAAATTGTTTTTACTTTTGGCCATTTCTCTGTAGTCACCCAATACATTCACATTTTCAAATGTAACAGTGGTAATACCTGCAATTTTGAAATCATGGAAGAATTTATACCATTATTGATAACCTTTAAATATATTTTTCTGTACACACTGAGTAATGTTTTAGAAATAGCAAACTGCAGTTGTGGGCCAGGTTTGAGTTTTTTGGTTGGGTTTTTGTTAAGTTTTGAAGAGAGATTTGCAGAGGTCTAACCAAAATGAAAACTGCAGAAAGGACAAAATTACTAGATTATAATACTTAAGCAAAGCCTAAAACAAAATGAAACAAATGTACTTTTAAAATTTAGCTACCTTATGGAAAGCACTTGTTCCCAGCATGCAATACTCCATCTTTTTCCTACAGAAAAAGCAATGTTTCAAACCCTTATTCTAAAAGCTGTTTCTTTCCCCTACAATACACCCCACCCCACACACTTAAACCCTCTACTCTGGTCCATGGCCTCTATTAGGTCTGTATCATGATCCCTTAACTTTCATTCCAATAATTCAACCCCAAATTTCTTAATATCCATAATAATGCTAAAAGGGAAGGGCTGCAGCAGAGTCAAAAACCATAATAAAAAAAATTCATGCAGTGTGGTAACACATTAGTACATAAAATTCACATTATGCTAAAAATTACTTCATTAAAAGTGTAGCTCTCTACCAGACAGCCTGGGTTTGGGTATTAAACTTCTCAGTAACAGTTGGCATTAAAATCAAAAAGCAACGGGAACCCAGGATCAGCATCCTCAGTGCAACCCAGACACTGCAAATCTGTACCATAGTTTCAGTTCTCTGTGGGCTGGGTGCCAGGACATTACTGCTGTTTACTAGAGCAAACTCAACTCATTACCTTTTTAAATGTACATTATCGTTACAATGTTATCAGTAACCTGGTTCAATTTCAATAACAATAACATGAAGTAAATTGCAAGGGAAACACACCATGCAAATAATTCTCCCTCCATCCCCCACCCAAGGCAAGTACCAACATTTCAATCTGTCATTGCTGTATTTTCTTTCATTTGTTTGGTTTGTTGTTGGGGATTTTTCCCCCTTTGGTTTTATCTTTTCACAGGATTCTTCCCTCCCCTCCCTTTATACAGCCCATTTTGACTGATCAGTTTACAGACAAATGATAGAAAATACCTTAATAATGAACTTGTCAGCTGAATTCCCAAACTTAAACATTTCACTTGAGATTCAAGGTAGTCACGTCATATTCCAAGGAATAACTTAAAGGGACATCCAACTTGAATTGTAGATCTTTGAACTTCCCTATTCCAAGTCAGAGGGTTTCCCCAGTTTGTTTAGCATTCCAGAGTTATCTCTCCTGCAGTCTAAACCAGCTTTCACTTTCACCTCTGATGGTGTTAAACTGACAGAAGAGGGAAAATTTTAAACCAGGAAACCAATTAATCAGCAGTTAAGCTGTCACAGCGATGGAACTCAAAGCCTCCCAGTCTCTCAATTTTTCTAGAGTCCAAGTTGGTGTTCCTGTAAGTTCAAAATGTCCAAACCTCAGAAGTGAACAGTCAAAATTATCCTTTCAACTACTTTTTGCCCATACTTTGCCAAATGAAAATCTTAACTCCTCCCCATCTCTGCAGTACTTCTGATGAGGCATTTACCTCCAAAATGAATGGTGCTTGGGCGTCTCAGACTCATTGGACAAGTTTCCTGCACAAGCCTCCAAAGCCAATTCTGCTTGCAGAACACCTCCCTCAGGGCTGTTACATCCCCTGGGGGAGCCCAAAGCCCGGGCACAGAGGAAGGTTCATATCCTGCTGGACAAAACACAGAGGGAGAGACAAGAGGTAAGAGACGTGGTAAGGGCAGTGTCCCACTGACAGGTACAAACACCAGCCCCGTGCTCTACGGGGCTGCAGGGCAGCTGTGCTGCAGCAAATCTGAGCAGCTTTGGGCTCCAAGCACCCACCCTGCTGGGGGATGCTGCCCGAGGAATGCTGGATTTCAGCCCAGGTACCCAGCTCACAAACCCAGCAGCACGGAGCCTGGGAATGCTCCTCCTCCCACTCCATCCGGCCTCTGGAGTGCCGTGGCTCAGCCTCAGTGTGCAGCTCACCTGAGCTATCAGCACCACGGCACAGCTGCCCCTGGGGACCTCAGGGACACCTGGTACCATCCCTGGGATGTTCCCCCACAAATGTCCCACCTTACACAGCCATGGGACATCAACCAGGTGACATGGCCTTCAGCCACAGCCCTGGGGACACACATTCCTCTGGGAAACAGAGGATGCAGAAAACTGACAGAGGATGGGAAGTTTGGGGGAATGGCAGTCACTGATCACACTTTGGTGGAAGATTGATCCCTCTTCAACTCATGGACAGAAAGTCAGTCTTGCACAGACTGGAAACACAACACGTAACATTAGAACCATGAAATCCAAAACAACCAAATCTAAAGTTTATAAAAAGCAAAACTTGTTGAGTCATTAATAATTACGCTGCCAGGGAATAAGGCAATAGAAATTGTTAGATTTTAATCTCTTGATTATTCAGACAGAACACCCACAGCCTGAAGTACAGAGTGCTTTTCTTTGGCAAGTACACTTCCAAGACAAGACACTACAACATTTTAAGAAATTAAAAAAGACAACATTCTTAAAATACTTCACATGGCAGCAAAACTGAATACTGGAATATTACATCTACTTTAACAAGAGCATCACCCATACCTTTAGCCATGCAAGGATGGCTGATGGGTGATTTTGTTTCACACTGGATCATTTTCTGACCAGAAGGCAGACTTGGTGTCCCTGTGTGTCTAGCAAGTCCAAATGAACTCTCTCCCAGGGAGTCCTCCCTGCAGCAAACACACTTCTGGGTGAGCACCCATCAGCCTCGAGAGCCGATCAGTGGCAATTACTGCATCAGGCTGATGATACTGAGCTCAGGGAAGTACTTCATCCCATGCTGGGTCTCCCAAACACTGAGTACCATTTCCCTGTGCTGGGCTGCTGACAAGGATCCCCAAGCATCTGGCACGCTTCTTACTTTATGTCATCCAAATTCCTTTGCTTTTAGCCAGTATTTTGCCAGTATTTCAAGCTGAAGAAGTTATTGGATTATACCTAACAGCCCAACACAGGATCATACATCAGAACTGGCAGCAGCTCTGTGTTAGTGGGCAAGATGAAACAAGACTTGGTTTCTTGATACTGTGCTTTTTATTTCCCTACTCCAACTGCTTTTGAAATAAGGTAACTTTTAACAATTTGCCCAGTAAACTGCATTTCATAGCCTGCTCTAAAAGGCAGCCATGAAACAGATTTGCAGAGAAGGCTGGTAGTGCAACACTGAGTGAAATCTCTTAAAATACAGGGAAAACATGCAAGGAAATGAACCTGTGGTTCCCACAGCAACAGAAAAGCTGCCTCTCTGTGTATGCAGGTTAAATGATGCTCTGTGGTGTGATGGTGCAGAATATTCCATATTCACATGAGGACAGTGATGGCCTGTCCCTGGGACCTGACAATTCCAGGACAGCTGAGCAGGGAACAGTGATAACCAGGAAGCACAAGGATATCTCAGGGAAGAGTGAGCAAGTGAGACAAAAAAAAGAGTAGAAGTATCAGGGACAAGGGAGGATTTGGGAGAACAAAAACTACCGAGAACTTCCTTGAAAGTAAGAGTTACAATTAACTCTCTCTCCTCCCTGTACTGAGTGATGTAAGAGTCTATTCCAACACACCTCTCACTGGCTGACATGGAGCATTTTCACTTTCTTCCCTTGGACTCTTCCCTTTTCTCCTTATTTAAGCATTTCTGGCCTAGTTTTCCGAGGGCTGTGCACCCACACTCCTGTGAAGGTAATGAGATTTGCAGTTTAGCAGCACATCTGAAATGCCAGACAACTGAGGGCTCCTGCAATCCACTATAATCCTGGAGGGAGCCTGTTTTGTAACAGCCACGTTTCCAGCTGAGAGCACCTCCTCAGCCTGGCCCCTGAGGCACCTGCAGCAGGAAGCTGCTTCCCAGGAGCAGGGTGGTCCTTCAGCTGCTCACAGCAGGAATCTGGGGTGCAGAGCCATCACCTGCTCTGAGTGAGCCCCAGCCCTCCTGCTCGGGTCTGTATCCTAAACAGGACTGGGCATATGGAAAAGGCATCAACACAAACCCTAAATGACACCCTCTGAAAACTTCAGCTTTAAAACTGAGACTATACTGAACTGAAGGAAATCCCCAACTGCACAAAGCCACCTGGACAAAGCACTGTAAGACCTGAGCCACACTGTGCACAGGACACACTCCAGCTCTCCCTCACAGGCAAACAGGCAATTTGTTACCAGCCCCTTGGTCTAAAAACCAAGGATTTAAAAATATTAAAAACCAGCTCAGAGATTAGATCAGCAACTTCCAAAACCAGTTTCAAGTTATTTGTCAAAACAAAAGGACCGTTTCACACCACTTCTCAGGGCATCCTACACAAACGTGGCCTCAGGAGGGAAGTCCATCTAAAACACGGTACTAAAAAAACCCCATCTTATCCTTGGGAGGAAATTCTGAGGCTAAAAACTTCTAATGTGCTGTTTCAGTGGCTACTGGCAATTTTCAGCAAAGGTTTATGGAACTCTGGTTTATACCTTTTTGTCTGGGCTTGCTGTCTAGCCTCAGCTTGGTGACTTTTCCACTAAGAACTCCCAACTTCCCATCAGAGGAAGAACTATGGAAGGCAGTTGTAGTGAAAGGAATCAGTAAGGCTGATATGCCTCAGTCTCCATTCATTCTTTATTTAAAGGCTAAAAAACCACCTTCTGCAGTCCAGCAGCCAGGGATCTCCTAAGTCATTCACACACTTCTCATTCTTGCTCAATTTCTGGAATTTTCCACTGGAGCCCGAAGCTCCATCTGGTGGGTGTGGACACTCACTGCAAAACCGAGCAGGAATTAACTGTTTCCTCATCAACTTCGGTTCAGTGGGAGGAGCCCTGGGCACGGTGGCATCTCTGTGCCCCCATGTGAAATACAAAATGGTCACATTTGGATTGCTTTGGGAACCACAACAACTCCTTATTTCTGTTCTGATGAACAATCAGCTTCCCTAGGCTCTGTTGGGAACTCCTGGTGGGTTTTCAGATTTTGAAGATGTAGGCTGAGGTATGTTAAAGAATGCTGGTAGCTGAAGTTGAATGTTTTCTGAGGGATCTTTTCAACACACATGACAAAGGCCACATCAACTCTGGCAACCTGTACTGCATTCTGAAAAGCTCTTTGAAATAGTGTCCATTCCCTAGGGCATAGGAAATCCTGAATTAGAGGCACTCACAGCTCAAGTATTAGACTTGCACACCTCCTGCCATCTTAGAAAATATCTTTTGTGACTGTTCAAGACCTCCACAGATAAATGTTTATATGCACACAACATGGGCAGTCAAATCAATATTCAATACACATCCTCAGTGTGAGAGCCAGGCTTGTTCAGGGCTATTTCTAAAAGATTTTGGTGTGAAATGCAATAAAGCCTGCACATCTTGCAGAAATTTGAAATCGAGACTGGAGATCATTGAAGCACAAAGGATATTATTTGCTTACACCATGATATCCACACTTCAGTGATCAGGAAAAAAAGGCTGCATGAATATGCTCTACAATTCCAAAATAATCCTCATCCAGATTGTAGCTAAGCATTAACAATCCCAGAATAAAAACAATTTTGGAAATAAAAGCATGTTTAATGAATGAGCAGTTACCATTTAAATGAAATCAAGAACCATCTTAAAATTTTCAATCCAAAGCTCACAAAAACATTTGTGTAATTAAACAAAGCAGCACAGTAGTCACTGTAAAATGTGCAAGAACAAAGCAAATAATCAATATCCACGTAATTTATGATTGGATTACACTGACTGGGAAACTGCAACCAGATTAGACTGCAAGTGAAAGTGTCCCCTGCCCTCTGTGTGATGTTTCCTGACATCAGCACTGTGTCAACAGCCAGGGCAGAGCCCTGATGCAGCCAGAGGAGTGGCTTGGGGCAGAGCAGCTCCTTCCCTCACCCAAACAGCAGAGCTGGGCCCCGGCCAAGCCCTGGGGCAGCAGGAAGCAGCTCCAGCCCTGCCCTGGCAGCTCCCACACACTCAAACACACTCACACAGGCACACAAACACACTCAGGTATTCACACTCGGAGCACAGAGCTGCCCTGCTGTGCCCTCAGCAGCCACAGGCAGGGCTGAATGCGAGGGGCAGCACAAACCAGCACACAAAAGAGCACACCAATTCTTCCCCCAGCTCATCCAAAGCCCCGCCAGTCCACGCTGTCTCAGACAGCAGATCCAGCAGATACTGGAGGGATCTCGCCAACTGGCTGCATCTGAGTTTTCCCAGGGTAAAAATAGGAACTGAAGGAGGCTGGTGCTGCTTGTTTTCCCTTGCCTTACACTTCACACACGCGAGGCACCAACGCTGCCATTACAACATGGGGGAAAGGCTGTAAACAAGAGCTTCAGATCAGTCTTACACTGCACATTTCTTACCTCTCCCTTTCTGCCTAAGCATAGCTCCCAAGGGCTCCAATCCCTGCCTACATTCCAGGGTTAGTCCACCTCAGCTACTGCTGTCTTCCATCTGCCTCAGGAACCTCCGATGGGCAAAGGGCTTCATAGCAGCAGCAGCAGCAATGGGGAAACAAAACAAACAAGAACATCACAAACTTGAGTTTGACTATTTAGGTGAATAAAAGCATTTTAAGAGCACTATCTTGCCCACTTAGATTTCTATTGTGTCTCCTTACTGTTGCTGCTATGAAGGTGCATCACCAACAGCTCCCTTGGCCCAGCTGCAGCACAAACTGTGAGATCCAGAGGCCCATCAGAGATCAATGCACATGAGAGGGAGAACAGGGGGAAAGAAGCATTGGCTGAGACCTGGGAGAGGAGCTGAGGTGGGAAAAAACCAGCCAACAGTGAAGGCAAGCTTGAGAGCAGGCCCTTTCCTCCACCTGCAAGACTGGAAGAGTTGGAGTGTTCCCTCAGGGAACAGCTGCTCATGCAGTTGCTTTATTTTGGTTTCTTGTAAATTCTTTTAGATACTACTTGAGAAGTAGATATTAAGATTTTTGCCATGTGATCTGCATAGTCCTGATGCGTCCACAGGGTCAACTACACAGACCTTGGACTCAACAGCCACTCAGTTTCCATCTAAATAATCTCTAATGCCACCTTAAAAAAAAAAAAAAAAAAAAAAAAAAAAGTAAGGATAGAAATGGTGGTAACTGAAAGTGACTCACTGCAGAAAAAATGGAATTTACTCCATTCTTACTCCAAACCATCAACTGTCACTCACACTCAAGAGCACTACAGGGAAATTAGAGACACTAAATACAAGCTCCTGTTTGCCTTTTGACACCAGAGCTGCAGTGAAGCTCTGAACGATGCAGTTCTTGCCTTGAGGCACATGGCCCTCAGGTAGATAAACAGGAGTTACACCCTCTTGAAGAAGCCTTTATTCAAATCTGGAACACCCATATGATTTTTAAACCAGACCTAAGTTCTTCCTGAAAGCTCAAAAGGAACAGGCCAGTTTGTCCATCCTGCCTAGGAAAACAAGGGCATTCTTCCCAAATGTGTCAGGTGAGGCAAAATAAATCTTCCATATATACCGAAGCGATAGGATTTATTTTTAATAAAACTAAATTAACATCAACAAGGGTTCTTTTTCTTCCAATGCAGAGACTCAGAGCAGCACCTTTCATTGTCATCTCCATCTCTTACACTATCAAGAAACACACCTCCAGCAACAGATTTATTTATATGAGCAGGACTATCTCCACATTAAAAATTATCCTGTTACAACTATGTTCATATGAACCATACCCTATATATATATATATATATAGGCACAGAGCAGATCTTGAATAAATATAACCAAAAAAAAAAAAAAAAAAAAAAAAAAAAAAAAAAAAAAAAAAAAAAAAAAACCAGCACATCTAGATATTCTCACATCANTGTGATGCTTGTTTAGATGCAGGCCAGCATAGTCAGCTGTTGCCTTTTTAAACAAGCATGTTGCATGCATCTCAAAGAAAATAATCCCACTAAGTGTAGCATTATTAATACACAAACTCAGCTGAACTAATGATTTTTAAAAACCCCCCAGTTTTGCCCATGCAGGTAGAGCAGCTCCAACGGCACCTGTGAAACAACACACTAAGCAGCTGCAGCCTCAGAGCTGTTCCCTGCCTCTCCTGGCACCTCTCCTACATTCTTTACACTGGTCCTCCTCAGATCTGATAATGCTTTGCTCATTCCCAATGGAATTTTGTCTCCCTTTAACATCTCAAGTGGTGGAGCAAAGATAACTTCCCCTTTCTGAAAACAAAACCCTACAAAAACCACCCCAATACATTTCCTATTAAGCTGCTAAATCTCATTTGCAGCCACCTCAAAAGAAACACCAGAACCCAGGAGCACCAGCTTTCCTTCCACAAAATCACTTGTTCCAATTTCTTTCTTTGTATCAATCAAATCAGCTGCCATCTTAATAACAAGCTATAAAATATACATTTGGACTGTGTGACTTATGACTACTGATAAGATTCTGATATGTTTCCATAATCCAGGAATTCTCCTGTAAACTTCCATGTTTACTTTCAGTATTTATGTTATTACAGAGTGGTAAAGCTGGGCTGGGAATAATCACCCATTGCTCACCCTGCAGTGTGTGAGCAGCACAACTCACCTGCCCCAGAACACGTGTGCTGCCTTTACCTGCAGCTCACAACAGCTCAGGGACACTGGGCAGCACCAAAAAATGAGACTTTACACTGGCACAGCTTCACTCACACACTGGGACAGTTACAGGGACCACTGTGGCAGTGCCAGGGAGCACTTCTGACCCCTGGCAACTTCTGCCCTGCACACACAGAAAACTCATGAAGTTCTTGCTCTCAGCCTGAGGAGCAAGAACTTCCTGGGTGTTGTGTTTGTACAGCTGACGCTTAACACTGCAGGGCATGAACTTTCCAAAACAGTCAGGAAGTTCCTCTCCTGTGAAGACTTTTCATTCCCAACTGTGACACTTGTCTGTCTCACCTGAAGGCAAAGGAGTCACCTTTCAGCTTCCTCATCTCCTGCACATCCAACAGCATCTCCCTCCCACAGCCTAGCACAAGTGAACTTACAGGCTCTTCATGATAACATACCCTGAAGCATCAATTCTACAAACCTGTCTGATGGACCAGCACTTCAATTCAAAACAAAACAACTCTTTTTAGTAACGTGGCACTAAAACTGTATCAGTTTTCAATGATCTCAGAGATGTCCCCTGGGAGCATCTCACATCTACTGGATACCAGAAGTCACTCCTGAATGCTAACTAAAAAATAATATTGAGTAAACGGCAGCTAACCATCAAAATATAGTACAAAACCACCTAGCTTAGTATTACTTTTGGAGAACAAGTTATTTGTTGTGTGTCAAAACAAACATCTCTATTTAGACTGAAGTTGGAAGTATTTGCTGTAATAATCTTCAGAAAAGGTTACCATTATGTTACAGCCCATCAGCATCTGGTGCAATTCTCTCAACAACAGGGTGTTTCTCTTCTGTTGTCTCTTTTAAGATTTCAGCACATATCATGGTAGATGTCCATCTGCTGATATCAAATGACTGCCCAACATCTGCAACTGCACATCTGCAAAGGAACCAAGCTTTGCTTTGGTTTCTTATTAAAAGCAGGAAAAAAGGCCTTTTCTGTTTCTTGAGCAGACTGATCCATCTTTCTCACCTAGAAGGATGACAAACTTGTGATTATGAGTTCCCAGAGTCCTGAAGTGAAAGTTTTCCCGAATAGGAGACCCTGCAGGAGGGAGCACTGCTGGGGCACACAGGGCTGAGTTGCACAGCAGCCAGCTAAGGTCGGTCCACGCTACCCTGAGAGGCGGGAATCCTCTGCCTCCTCCAAACAGAAATAGCAGCAAAAACAAATAGAAACATAGCTACGAAAAAACTCACAACTCAAGAAAAAGGGAGATTTCTCTGTATGAAACACAAACCTCTCTGACACCTACCAAACAGCTTAAACACACCCAACAAACAACAACCATCGACACCAGGGAGCGCCCAGCTACGGGGGCTCTGCCCTGCGGTCCCAGACAAAGCCCCTGGAGGCTCCGGGGCTGCAGCCACGTGCCCGGAGCTGGGGCAGCCGGCGGTCCCGCGAGCCCCGGCCGAGCTGTGACACGGGCCCGGCCCGGTCCCTCCCGGTGCCCCCAGGCCC
>VZTR01018965.1:9175-77684 GCA_013400775.1 Chaetops frenatus
TCATTGAGGTGCTGGAGAGAGTTCAGGGAAGGGAAACACAACTGGAAAATTGTCTGAAGCACAAGTCTGATGACGAGCAGCAGAGGGATCTGGGTGTGTTTAGCCTGCAGAAAAGGAGGCTCAGAGGAGACCTCACTCTCTGTAACTCCCTGAGAGGAGGATATAGCCAGGTGGAAGTCAGTCCCTTCTGCCATGTCTCAAGCCTAAGGATGAGAAGAAATAGTGTTAAGTTATGCCAGGGAAGGTTCATACTAGGTATTAGGAAAAATATTTTTCTCTGAAAGGGTGGTCAGGCATTGGAATAAGTCGCCCAGAGAGGTGGTGGAGTCACCTTCTCTGGACATGTTCAGGAGGCAACTGGATGTGGCATTTGGAAATATGTTTAGGGGTGATTGTTGTGGTTCTGGGTTGACAGCTGGATTCAATGATTTTGAAGCCCTCCTCCAACCTTGATGATTCTGTGATTCTGTAACTCTGAGGACTATGCGTGCACTTTTGTCTCCTGTTCTTGTGCATGTGCATCTGTGCTATGCAGGCACTTGACCTGGTTGCCAGCAGTGCTGTTTCCAGTGCTGGAAAACACTAGGGCCACCCCATACCTCTCCTCCTTCCCAGGCTTTGGTCACAAGTCCCAGCAAATCTCTGTTAAAGCCCCTGTCAAAAGGTTGGCAAGCCTGTTGGCAGAGATGCTCTTGCGGGACTCCTACAACCACATCACCTCTTTCCTACCAGCCCTTATTTATGAGTGAGGATGCATTCATCTGTTTCGAGACCTGACTGTGTCTTCAGTCTGCTGACTCATCCCTGAGTCTCTTGCTCACAGCCAGAGAAAAGAGACCTTCACTGAGGAAACAGCAGCTCCTGTGCCAAGGTAGCAGCATCTCGGGCCTGCTGTGCAGAGGAGCCTGGCAATAGCTCATCCCTTGGGTGACAGAAGTCACTTCTGAAATGCAGAGGCCATGGAGACAAGGGGCTCTGGGACATCACAAAGCCCTCTAGAGCAAATGTGTATTACCAGCCATGCTGATGAGTATCCCCAGCATGCTGAGTGCTGAATTGTGCTGCCATGTCAAGTGTGCCCTGGTTGGGAAAAGCATCCAGCTCACATACCACCCATACATTTCTGGAGTCAGGAACCAAAACTGTTCCTGCTAATTTGGAGAGGAAGCTCCAGTGAATAACAAGAAAAGAATACATCCCATTTGTGGTTCTTTAAGAAATGATACCACACAGGCTGAAGTCATAGCTGCAGTCAGTTTGGCTCCAGTCAGGCTGGCAAGCGCAGTGTTCCCTGTCCTGGCAGCCAATACAGTTCCCCCCTCGCTGCCCCTCCAAATACTCCTGCAGCAGTGCTTGGCCTGGCTCTGCCCTCTCCTGTATGGCTACTGACTTTGCTTCTCACCACCTTTTCCTCTCCTGACTAATGGTGCTTGCAGGATCCCAGATGCCTGTAAAAATCCACATTTCAGAGGTTGTAAAAACTGGCAGGGCTGTAAAAAAATTATCAAGACTACCCCTCTCGGCATATGCCTGTGCCAAGAGCAGAGACTTCACAACCACTCTTCCTTCCCCAGGACATTCCAGCACTTCGTGATCGTCTTTAGGGAGGCCTCTCTGAGGAGCAGCTTGCTGAAACCTTCTCTTCTCTGGTTTTGGCTCCCTCCGTTTTGCCCCCTTCAGTGAGGACAGATTGTTCTGGTTGTTGTTGAAGCAAGTTGCAGACTGTTCTTGTTCTATTCTTCGCTACTTCCCTGACTTTGCAATGATTAAGGACAGCTTTTCAGCATCAAAAGGTATTTGATCCTACTAAATGCTGGGCCCATTTAACTGTTTTCTTCTGCAGACAAAAGAGACAGGGTTGAGCACAGAAGTTTCTCATGCATGTCAGACCTCCATTGCATTGTTTCACTGTGGTTGACGGAAAATTGCCTATATTTTTGAGAAATGTAGTAGAATAAAAAAAAAACCCTAACACCCACAACATTGTTTTTTCCCATTTGGCTTGAAATGTTCAAGAACTGAAGTTGTCCTTATTTCAAGGCACAGGATAAAAAAAACCAATTTCTAATAAACATTTGTTTATTTGAAAATTGGTTCACTTTTCGTTGACTTGACTTCTTCATTGAAGTCAAGTTGGTTGACTTCTTAAAAACTGAAATATCTAGTGTTTTCACTTTCCATTCTCCACCTGAAAACAGATTTGTGGTAGATTTTCAAGAAAAGAAAAATTTTAGAATAATTGCCTCTTTTTCTGGAATGCTCCTGGTCTCAAATCACCTTCAAAAAAAAAACAAAAAAAAAAAACAAAAAACAAAAACACCACACACACAAAAAAAAACCCCTCGTCAAGTGCATTTAGCAGCTGACATAGCATTAAAAAACCAAAATCTGTTTGTGCTTCCTGAGAACAAGGGAAAAAGGCAAGTTAAGGTAAAGGTTAGGAATGTTGTAGCTGTGTAGCCAGGCAGAGCAATCCATCACACCCGCACTGCTGGCAGTGTGCACCCTTCAGGCTGGAAACGCTGCTCAGCCCAGAGGGGCGAGCTGAGGGTCACTGCTGGGGGCCTCAGACCTACGTGAAGACTGGGCTGGGGCTCTGCCACAAAGCAGGTCTGGGGTCCAGACCCAGCAGGCAGGTTGGTGGTGACCACCCTCTTAGGAGTTATCTCAGTAGCATGAGCACAGCCTGCATGCGTCAGCTGGTCTCTACTCTGGAGAGCAGACAAGTAATTTCAGCTGGATAACTACAAACCACACAGGGAGACAACATTTTTGGATATAAAAGCATTTTATTTAGAGTCAGAGTTCAGTCAGATTTGGAACTAGATTATCTGTAAGTTCCCTTCCAACACAAACCATTCCATGATTCTGTAGTTTAATTGGATTACAGCTTGGTTTAAAATCAGAATACTTTTCCCTTGACAATGTACTTACCACTAGGGTTCCTTTTTTAGTATATGTGAAACTTTCTTAGCTTTAATGGCAGGAAAAGACACAGAGGCTCATCCTGTAAAATTAATCTTCTTTGCCACATAGTGTTCTGGGACTTCATGCTTGCTATTTTTTTTACCCTATATTTCTCACAAACAGCCCTGCTGAATTCCCTACCAAGGACAAGCAGATAAGCTCATATCTGTTCTTCTCGTAGCTGAAGAGTTTATCCACAACAATGGTCACAGGTGGCACATTAAGAAAACTATGAACTTCTAAACTAAACTGCAAAACAACCAGAGCTTCTTAAAAAGTTTATAAAGTGTTTCTTACACCTTCCCTCCTGCTGAAGTTCAACATGAAATCTGGACTTTTAGAAACTTCAATTGTGTTAAATTGACTGTGTCATGAGTTTATAGATATGTTAGGCCTCATAGTTTATTTTTCTTAGTTAATTCAGTCCAGTGCTGAATTACAAACTGAGCAGACACTTCAGGCTGGTCAGACAAAACCAAAAATCAAATAGGTATGTAACAGTGCTGGTTAGAAAAGGAGAAGGAAAAATTTCAGAGTTCTGATGAAATTTCTATATCTTTTGGGATGAATTCTGAATTCATTGAACTCTGCTTAGAGCCTTGTGCACAGTAACAGAGCAGGTACAACCAAAAAAATTTCATCACACCCTGGTGTAATCTGAGACACCTGAAAGCCTGTTAATAATTTTTCAGATTGGCAACTCATTAATCATCTCAGAAATGGCACAGTCCAGTTTCCTGAGCAGTGCAGAGTAAACATCCATGTGTGTCTGTATGTGCCTGGGCTCACTGGCAGAGAGAAGGAAAGGCAGTAGAAGACAGTGGAGTATCCAGATTTTAAATTAACTTCCATCCCTGTTGTTTCAATCTGCTGCACCCCTCTGAAAGTCAATGCAAACTCTGCACCTGAGGAATTTCTTTACTCAGGTGGGAGGCCAAATTCCAAGGACCTGTCTGTTTTTCAGTGAAAACCATTTCTCTAGCCCTCAGTGCCTTTGTTCTGTCTTTGTAGAGTGTGTGGA
Source organism: Chaetops frenatus (assembly GCA_013400775.1). Classification (NCBI taxonomy): domain Eukaryota; kingdom Metazoa; phylum Chordata; class Aves; order Passeriformes; family Picathartidae; genus Chaetops; species Chaetops frenatus. The sequence goes on from VZTR01018965.1 coordinate 13,164, forward strand.
CCAGCAGCAGCCCAGATAATGTCCATAACCCTTCATCTCTTCTGCATTCCCAGGAGATCTCTGGAGATCAATTCACAAAACAAAGACAGTGGATGGAAGGATGTTACATTTTCACAAAGGCAGTATTTCTGAATCAGTAAATGATTAAATAAGCATTGTTCCCTGCTTGTGCATTAATTTGCAATCAGCTGCCAGATGAGAGATATAAAAGCATGCTCTAAATCTTGCACAACCAAGTTTAGTACCAGGAAGTACCTGTTGATGAGAGATAAGCAGCCTGCCAGGATGGAAGTGGTATTAGTCTAGCAATTGCCTAAAATAATTTTCTGCTTTTGCCAGGAAACAGTGCACTTTTTCATTCTTGCTCAGTGTTTCATCCATGGCCAGAACAGGGCTCTCCCTTCATTTTCCCACATGTTCTCATACTGACTTGGACACGCTGCCTTTGCCATCAGCCTTGATCTTACGTGTTCACCTTACAGCTGCCCCAGAGGGCCAGGAAACACACACAGATTATTTCCTACCCCTAAGGAGTCTATCAGCATCCTGATTCCCTACAAAAGTGGTACATTATCTTACTGACAATGTCTGTGACCTTCTGCAGACCGAGTTGCTAATAGCTGTGTCTAGTCAGAGAGCAATTTTTCCATATCATATGGGTGTTTAACCTTTTCAGCTTTCTTCTTGCTGCAAATAAACACAAGCTCAGCATCTCCCCAGAGGTTCCTCAGTGGGTCTTCAAAGTGGCAATTAATCATCAGGAAAAAATTTACCCTGGTGAGGGGCTTTTTCTTTGTGAAACACAACAGAAAGTCGTTTACTTACATGCTTCTATTCTGTTTTGAGTAAACAGTCGAATCAGAGAGTTTTTTCAACCCTATCAACTATGAAAGCAGAGAAACTTGTTTTAAAGACACAACCCTGCACAAGACCTCCGGGGCAAAACAGCACTTTCCCACAGCCGCTTTCCTTCCGTCTTATTGCTCAGCAAGGGGCAGCATAAGGTGTCTCCCACTCTTCCCCCATCTCCAGCCCGTGTGGACAGAGATGAGAAGAAAATGCATTATTTTAAAAAGAGATAAAATGAAAAGGCTCTCGAAACCCCCCCAGCAATTCTCCAGGGAGGCAGCATAATTGCAGGTTGGGCCAGCCACAGCCTCCAGTGTGACCTTGGAGACCAGCTGGCAAACAAGCCTCCCAAAAAAGGTGGGGGGGCAAGGCAGTCGGGTGTGTAAACAAGTAAAACGGGATAATAAGGAAGCTTTGCAGTACGGCCACGAGCCATTATCACCTGAACTTGCTGCTCAGGCCCGGCAGAGGGAAAGCTAGTGAAGCTCAACGCTATCCAAGCCTCTCTAACATCTCCTCAGGCCTGAGCGGAAACCCCAGGTTCAGACTAGCATTGCAGGTAAAGGACTTTTTTTTTCTCTTTGCTACCTTACAGTGAGTTTCTCTGATCAACCAAGAGTAATTTAATTAATTTTAGTTAAATCTAATTTTAAAAAAATCTAATCTTTAATCTCTCTATGTAATTATATATATTTCTAGAGATATCCATATATATCTATACTCTCTATATCTATATGTCTATATACCTATATTTATAGATATGCAAAAGAGCAATTGCAGTAATGTCCACCTGTCAGAAGGCTGGAATGGTGCTGGTCATGATGGAAGGAGAGATGAGAGGCTGCTGCAGAGGAGTCAGTGGGGCTGGGAAGCTGGATTTTTAAGGAGGTGTTTACACAGTTGCCAAATACTGCAGTTTTCATGCTTTTAATAATTTAATGAAATTACAAGAAGTAAACTAAATCTGTGCAATTGGTTTAGGACACGTAATCTGTTCTTAGATCTTGAGATCTGCTCGGGCATGGGTGGTGTGCCACTTGTGTCTTTGGCCAGGACAGGGGCTTTAGGGAGCCTGGGCAATCTGGAGGTGAGTATGGGACACTCTGCCCATCATACTGCAGTGGTTTTTAAAATTTTCATAGAAGGCCCTTGGGCACAGCTGAAGGATAATATCTAAACAAATGTTGCAGAGCTTAGTCTGAATCTGATTCTTTCCAGGTTTAATCCTCAGGAGCAGAGGAACGTATAGGGATCTGGTTGCTGAACGGCCTAAGATTCTTCTGGAAAAATCCAATCCCAAATTTAAGGTTTTGTATTTGTTAGGAATAAATGCAATCATTTCTATTTGGCCTGCACAACACAACATCACCTATAGAAACAAACAATGCTGACGTAGTGGGGTATTGCAATTGTTCTTAGCCTGGGCTGTTAAACAAAACAAAGCAAAACTTTCTAGCATACAAAATTAAAGTAAGCACTGCTGGTTAATTTCACTGAGGGAGACGTCTTTGATGAGATATACAAGTTAAAGCCATGTTGAATTACTCTTACAACCTTTCCTTGTTTTATTAATGTTATTAAGATGTAACACATTTGTACACTATGCAGAGAACTGTTATATTCAACAAACCTTTAATTACTTCACATTATCCAAAAAGGAACGAGAGCAAAATGAAAGGGGAGGAAAGAGCATGTGAATCACAGTGATTCCTCTCTCCTTGCATGGATTTGGAATTTCTTTTCTCACAATACAGCCTAGGAAGGGTTCACCTCTAACTTAAGCCTGCAGCCAACAGAAATAGGAAGGTGGTATAAGTGCCACTATGGACCAGGCTTGCATGTAGTAGGTTTTATATTTAATTGGTTTTCTGTGTTTTCTGGATGTATAGAACACATTCTCCAATGCTTACTCCCATGTGGCACAGGAAGCCAAGTCCTGTCTAAGAGGCTTTAATATGATGTGAACGTGCAATTACTTTACAAACAGACATTAATTGCTGAGTTTTGTATAGAAACATGTTGGTGATTTAGTTAAGGAACATTATAGAGAATGCAGATTTGCAAAGAACATCGGAAATATTTATTATTAGTGGTTTTAACCATTATACTTGGGGGGGAAAGAAGTGAGAATGTCTTTACCTATGATGTAAGTGAGATTATTGGAGCGCTCTGACTCACATCAGAAGGAACACTGGGAAAAAACTGAAAAGTTCAAGAGCAAAAGCAGAATTATCTGACCTCTGGAATTTCATTTTGTACCAGGAGTCCTGAGGTCAGCCTAATTACTAAGCCAAAGTGAATTTAAAAGGGACCTTCAAACATTTACACCTGGACACACTTTTTATAGGTAGCTCTTTAATCTTGTAAAAGACAGTAAAACAACATCTAATATGGTGGAAATTCAGACTAGAAACAACGTGTATTGAAAGAAAAATTATTTAATACTGGAACAACTTAGTCCGGAGATGGTGAGTTCTGAGGTAGAAATGCTTGTAGATGTGGAAGCAAACTTTATTCTTACTGCAGAAATTACAGAGGATTGGCCAATTTCAGTGGCTTTTATTGAGGTTTGAGAGATCATGACAGATAACAAATCAGATTATCCCTCCCTAGCCTCAATTAATGAGTCTTGCTGCAATGATTATTTGATGCACGTTGCCGTATTCTGGAAATTACTCCACTGGAAACTGAACCTGAGGCAAGGAGATGCTACCCTCTTTTCATGGTGTGTGTGTTTGAGTAGATTTTTGCAGTGTGCAGTGGAGATGAATTACGTCCTTGTTGGCCTCAGTGTTTCTAGAACTCTAAAAAGACAACACAGTGTAGAGAGAAGCACACTGCACAGCGATATGCTTGCATCCTGTACTCTGTATAGAGATGTATAGTTGCTACATATTATATATAAGCAATAGTACATTATTACACAGTGTAAATATAGTTTGTACTTTGTTTATGTCACATCACTATATTTTATATTCTTTCCAGCTAAACATTTCCCTTTAAGGAGAGGTAATTTTTTGCAGAAAACATTTTTGGCTGCTGATCTCACACAGCTGTAAAATCTTCCCAGTCACTGGTTAATGAGCTCCCAGAAGAACTTTGCTTGCTCTGTCTGAAGCAAAGACCAAAATGCTCTATATTTTACCTCTCTGGACTTCTACAGTAAGCTAGTACTGAAATTGTTTGGGGAGTACAAAACCATTTTATTTTTCTGTTTTTCTAAGTCTAGCTGGCGTCATCTGAAGTGGCTATAAAATTCAGCATATGTGGCATTACCAGCTGCCATAGCCAATGCTCTGTAAACAGGAGTGGAGTAGTTAAGATGAAACAATTTAATTCCATGCTTCTTAGAAGTTTTGTCTGACCATTTCAATTCACACTCCCACACATGGAATGACAATGGCATTAAAAGTGCCACATGCACTGACAGTGGCTCACAGGGCTGCTCAGCTTCATCTCCTCATCCCTGCACTGCCTCAGCAGAGCACCAGCTGCCATCTGAGTCTAGAGCTCTGCTGTAACTCCTGTGACTCTTGTGTGCCCTGATCCCTGATCCCCTGATGATGCTTGAAAGGCTGGAAAATATTTTGGGAGTCTTCATGGTATCCTGCAGACCCGTCAGCCAGGCTATGGAAGAGCAGTCTTGGCCCTGAGTATGTGCCCAGGATTCATTGTGGCCCTAAAATATCAGTATGGGCATGGGCAGTCCCACTGCTCTTAGCACTAGGCACAAATAATCCCTGTGGGAGAGGGAGTGGGTCTCTGCCAGCCTGGGCCTGCTGCTCTTGGAGGTGCTGTTGCAGCACCACAGAGTCACAGGCTGGTTTTCCCTATTTTTATTCCACTGTTTTCCTCTGAGGGAAGCTGGAAGGCCTATGTTGTCAGCATGTGAAACCCTGGCGTGCTAAATACCATGAAACTTTAAGGTATTAATTTGTTTTGCAGTTGTGTTTAAAAAGCAATAGGTGGTCAAGTGTAGGTGATTGCTGTTGCTCAGACGTGCAAAGGGAGAAATCTCTGCACTGAAGAATCAGGACCTCAGTGGAACAAAAGCGAATCAAAGGCAAAGGTCCTCAGCCAGAGTAACTTTTGTCTTCCTGTTGTCAAATGATAGCTGCAAACCTGGCCAGATGGAAGAAGGGCTTGGCAAGGATGCTGTGGACACAGAGGGAGCCACCCACTCCTGATTGCACTCACCAGTTTTCACAGTGTTCTCACACTGTAGGCAGAATATTCTTACACACAATTTCCTGTCTGCATCTGGATTAATCACCAGGTGGTTGGCTGAGCCCTCCTTTCATGGTTGGTGGCCTATATTGGCAATTTCCCTTTCTGATAGAAAGATATAAGGGAAAGGAAATAGAGGGTCAAAATGGATCTTCATGAAAGAGTTGCTACCAGCAGCTTGCAAGAGAGGAATTTGGGATGCTTTGGATGCTAAGGCAGGTTTCAGCAATGTGTCTGAATGTGAATCCATACCAAATCAATATTTTGGTCTTCCAGATGCCAGGCACAGCAAGTCACGACCAAGAGATGGCAATCCAAGCCAAAAAAAGCCTGTCTAAAACCACTGACCCTCTAGAAAGACTTCGCCTGCAGTGTTTAGCAAGGGGATCTGCAGGCATCAAAGGACTTGGCAGGTGAGTATAAGAATTCAAACCCATTATTCAGCCTAATAGTTTTAGCTGCAAGAGGTTCACACCCTAAACAGGGGCCAAAACTTGAGTTTCCTCTTTGCAGTGCAAATGCCACAACCCACAGAGCCTTGAATTGGAGCTCATGTGTTTTGGGACACAGGACTGACCTGCTCATCTCTTGAAGGATTGAAGGCTGTGAATCCCTCATGAGAGAGTGTTTCTGTGAGACCCGAACAGCTCCTGCCAGAGAAAGGAAGGGAACATTAACCATATATCTCTCTTTGGTGTTCTCTAAAATTATCTTATTCCAGCACTGGACATTTTAAGCTTCCTTCCCTTTAGGGTATGATGCCCTTGTTGTAATGATCTATTCACTGTCTAGTTTATGGGAGTCACCTAAAATATTTTTGCAAGCATCCCATCCCTAGGAAAGGGGAGTTGCAGCACACCTGAGATCCCTCCCAGACCCCATAAACCACAAATGGATCCAGATAGTGACCAACTGGAACTTAAGCGTGCAGCCTGCAGAGGGCAGAGGGTTATAATGAACAGGAATACTGTGGCAGCCCTTTCCTTATTTGACTTCAGATGTGTAATATTCATGCACCCAACCTAAACAAGTCATCTCTACTGCCAATAAGCATAGGGGGTTTGTTGGTTGGGTTGGTTTTTTTTTCCTTTTTTCTTTTTTCCCCTCAGAATATGGAACAAGGAGGAAATGTTGTCTCAGTAAGGTAACTCTCTACTCCAGTACTGTGCTGAACCACTGCAGCCTGCTTCATGTTTTCCTATGCATTTTCGTCAAATTTCATGTTTTCCACAGAGCATTTCAGACTATTGATGGTAACAACACTAGAACCCTTGACTTCCAGGAGTTTCTGAGAGGACTACATCTTTATGCTGTGATGATCAATAAGGAAGAAGCACAAGAGCTTTTCCGGGTATTTGATAAAGACGGCAGTGGAACAATTGATTTTGATGAATTCCTTGCGACACTGAGAGTGAGTCTGGGAATTTATGTTGTTATTGCAATAAATGGATTAAAATATAGCAGAACAGAACACAGCAAAATAGAATAGAATATTTGCAAATAAACAGTTATGATTTTTTTCAATTAACTGTGGCCTTGATTTAGATAACGAAATTCCTCTGCTGCAGTTTGGGTACCTGTGTGGTTCAGCCCATCTCACTTCTTTGCTAGCCAGTTTATGATGCATCTCTTTATAACATGAACTTATTCAGGGGAGACTTTCCCTAATCCAACAGAGTGGCTGATTTTGTCTGAAGTATGTTTGCTCTGCTGAAGCCTAAATAATTAAGATAGAAAATATTAGTACTTAGGGTAATTAGTAATTTCTTGCTGGAAATACTTAAAATGGGCAGATCAGAAAAGTGTTCTAGGTAGAATTTTCTCTCTTACTTAGAAATTTCTCTCTTTACTGTCCATTGTATGGGTAGACACTGAATAGTTTTAATCATATTGCTCTTTTGAGGATATATTGCCCTTTCTAGCTCATGGACAGTATAGACTATCACCAGTATATTGTCCCATCAACCTTGAAAGTTTTACTGCTAGTACTTGAATTTGGAACTGGGCAAGTAGTTAGAAAAATAAAATTATTCTGTTAATATTTCCTTACAGCCTCCTATGTCCAATGCAAGAAAAGAGATCGTCATGCAGGCATTTCGGAAGTTAGACAAGACTGGAGATGGTGTCATAACAATTGACGACTTACGTGGGATGTATAATGTAGAATATCATCCCAAATACCAAAATGGAGACTGGACAGAAGATCAAGTTTTTGGAGCCTTTCTGGATAATTTTAATTCAAGCTATAACAAAGGTGGGAAGGTAAGTGAAGCACCTAATTGCAAGCCATGAAACCACCATCTGACTCAGAATTTGACTTAGGTTATTAAGTGTGGGAATAACTGCAGTGCCAAACATCCATTTGCATCACGTCTATATGGAAAATCAAAGTAGATGCACAACCTGTGCACAGCACTCCTGATACAGCTAGCTTGCACATTCTGAGGCAAAGGGGCTCTGCAGGAGGTACAAGGGTGGTTTTGAGATTGCATTAAGGCTTGTAGCCTTAATAATCAAATTTCATCAATTACACTAAGTATATCTTCAGACTACCCCACAAAATTGCTGATGTTCAAGATCCACATAAATTGGGGCATTTTTCACTTCTTAGGAGAATAAATACTAGGATCTAGTTCAAAAGCAGGTTCCCTGCTTTGTTAAATACTTCACAGTTAGCTCTTCTCCAGTGTAATTACTGAGACACTTGACTTGGAAATCAGTCCATAATAGAGACAGATTTATCTACAGAGAATTGGGGGGAGAATAGGGCTGGAGCTGCTGCCATGAGTGTGTACCCTGAGGAGCCATGAGCTGGGACAGAGCTGGGATCCCTTACTGCACTCTGGCTCGACTCTCCGGTTCAGCTGCAAAGCCTGGGCAGAAGTGCATCCTTTTGTGATAGACTTCTTATACATCTTTTCTGAAACCGTCTCTGAGCCAAGCATGCTCTCCTTCCCCTTTTCATGTGTCAGCAAACTTCTTTGATCTGACCTTACATCTGTTGACCAGCTCAGAGCAATCCTTTATCTCTGTGGTTCACGTGGTGATATTCTCAGTCTGAGCAGTTAATAATAACAAACTAGACTGTAAGTTTTTATCAGTGCTTTGTAGAATGTTGTTAACACCTCCCACTATCCAGGCTGCACCTGGGTTTTCAGGGCTGCATTGCAATGGTGACTCCTACCTATCTAATGCTCCACCCGAACCCTTCACTTGCTTTGTTCCCAAAGCTCTCAGTTGTAGAGAGGTGATGGGTTTTATCTACTTTGGGCATGACTTTGCACTTAGTAGAGCTGAATTTCATCCATTCTGCTGCAGTGTCATCCTCAGAGATACCAGTTCTGAGCCAGCTATTCCCTTCCATCCCCAGAGCAGTGGTGACATCTAGCAAATGCCAAACAAAACTTTCCTGCTTTTTGTGCTGAGATCATACATGAACACATTAAATGTGTTCCCAAACTGATCCTTGATGAGTTCAGTGCTGATTACTCTGAGAACCCACCTCTTGTTCAGCAATCCTGATGTTAGTTCACCTGTAGTGTTTCTTCTGAGAACAGACTGTGGCTTTCCTGAATCAGAAGACACTGAGGATACTGAATACCTATAATGTTTTTAGTAGAAATACCTCAAGGTTGAGCATTTGCTAGAAAGGCCTTCTTCACCATGGTCTTGCCTGGGTGCCTCTGAAATAGGCAGGTTTAATGAGGCTTGTAATCAGCTTATGATGGTAGGACAGCTCAAAGTGGTCCCTTCTCCCTTGTTGTCCTGTTTTTCTAAGTTCTCAAACACACAATGCAATCAGAGCAGATATCATGGAATCACAGAACACGCTGAGTTAGAAGGAACCTACAAGGATCATCAGGTCCAACTCCCAGCCCTACACAGCACACCCAAAAATCACCCCGTGTGTCTGAGAGCATTGTCCAAATGCTTCTTGAGCTCTGTCAGGCTGGTGCTGTGATCACTTCCCTGGGGAGTCCATTCCAGTGCTCAAACACCTGCCGGGGAAGAACCTTTTCCTGATATCCAGCCTTAATCTCCCCTGACACAACTCCAGGCCATTTTCTTGGGTCCTGTCACTGTCACCCCAGAGAAGAGATCAGTGCCTGCCCCTCCTTTTGCCCTCATGAGGGAGTTGTAGCTGCAGTGAGGTGTCCCCACAGTCTCCTCCAGGCTGAATAGACCAAGTGACATCAGCCACTCCTCATACGGCTTCCTCACCATCCTCCTGGCCCTACTTTGGACACTCTCTCATAGACTAATGTATTTTTAATATTGTTTTTTATTTTTCTGTGTGATGTTTATTCAAAGAACAACCTACACAATTTGAGATTTAAGGCATCACAAGAGACATGCACAGTTTTCCTCTTGGGAAATTTGATTTTTTTTTTTTTAATGGTAATTTTTATACCTCAAAATACCCCCGAAAGATATTCAATACTCTTAGGTATTTGAAAGAATATTTGCTTCATTAAGAGAGATTTGTTTAGAACAATGATATTTTCTCTCTGTGGGTGGACATAAAGTTCCAAGCTGTCTCAGAATTGCATCAGAAACCCCATCCACTTTATTAATAATTAGGCAAAGAACCAGATTATAGTATCCCTGGAAAAAATTATGTTAAAATATTTGTCTTCTTAGGCAGCAGTGATTTTAACTTTCATTCCTGGTAAGGTTAGTTAAACTTCACATGTTTCATCTCCATCCAATTGTAATGGAGGACAAGAGCTCTTGTTTCTAGCAAAGTGAAATTAAGCAAATTTTAAGTGTCTTAATTCCTCACATTGTATTCTTTTTTTGTTAGCAACAACATGAGATAGCAGATGTTCAGTTTTATTAAGCGTTCTTCTCAATGTGTGGTTTTGACTTCCAGCATTAAAAAAACCCAGATCTTAATTTTCCTATTTTTAATTTCTCTGTCTCAGGTCACAACAGAAGAATTCATGAACTACTATGCTGGAGTCAGTGCTTCAATTGACACAGACATCTACTTTATCATCATGATGAAGAAGGCTTGGAAACTCTAATTACATAGTTAAACAGGCAAGACTTTACTTTCAGCTTCTATAGGTTCCTCGGATTAAGTGTATGCACAACAACACCCTCCTGTTCCATAACAACAGTTTCCAGTAACTGTGCCAATTACATTCAATCTGCATAATTAATTCCCAGATGCTTCCGTAGGCTCAGCCTCAGGAAATCAGAGAGTAGATCTGGCATTTGGCCACCCCACACATGTGTCTTTTTTCTCTTTGCATCCCTGGTATGTCTTCTTTTCTGAGATGAGCTGCTCTTTTCTTTTCTGACATCTGCAGTAGGTCACTTTGGCTCCTGAGCATCCCCTCTTGCCATGTTGGATGCAGTTTTGCTTGGCAGAGGATGCAAGAGAAGGAAACCAAATATTATGTAAGTGTGGTGGTCTTGGACAGGCTGTTATAAATGGAAGGAAGTCTGTCCCAAAAAAGTCATGTAGACTTGTCACCTGTGGCACTGCAGTATCTCTTGGCTTCGTGCGTCTTACTAATGTGATGGAGGAACTGCTGATCTTGCTGCTGGGAAAGTGCGAGTTCCCAGTACCGGCAGGCTGGAGGGGCAATTGAAGAAGGGGCGACATGGATAAATGCAAAACGCTTTTTAAAGCCCTGTGTTTTCTTCCCGGCTCACAACTAAACCGACAGCTTTCCTGCGCCTACCATGTTCCAGCTCCCTGTGCAGTCTTTTATAGATTTTCACTTGTCGCGGCGCGGCTCGGGTGGCTCGCACCGCCACCTTCCTGCAGGCGTCTCCACGGGAGAAGGCGCTCCGGTCGGGGCGGAGGCGGCTCAGCACACCCGCACCCGCAGCCGCTGCAAATAAGTCTACGGAGGCAGGAGGAGTTCCTTCGCATGGTATTCCAGCCGCGGTTTATTGCATCCCCGCACTGAATGAGCCAGTAACGAGAACCCTGGAAAACGGAGCGTGCAGGGTTTAAGTTCGGGCACGGAGGGGGCGGAGGCCAGCGGCAGGGACCAGCGAGCGGAGAGGGCAGGCGAGGAGACAGACACACACACATTCACCCACGGGGAGAGCGGTCAGGGGAGACGAACAAAGCAACAAACCGACGAGGCTTTAGAGAACTGGGAGCTTACTAGAACATGACCTCAGCTGGCAAACTGCGGGGCGAGCCGGCCAACAGGCCCACTGCCAGCTGGGGCTATGGGGTACAGAATAGGGCCATACAAGACAAGGAGCGGGGAGTGTAACTGGGGGTGACTGGCATGTGGTCCTCGGGCTTCCATCGGGGAGGCCAAAGCCCAGGGGACGTCCTTCCAGTGCATCCTAATATGCCCTAACAGGCCTCCACATTGACTCCCCTCCTCCTGCTTTGATTCCTTTATTTCTGTACCGTTAGATCATTTTGCTTATATTTTTCTTCCAGGGGATACATGTGTTACAGTATTTCTTTTCTCTCTGTTCCTGGAATGGTTGCTGACCTTGTAGCTGTTGCCTGTACATACCTACACTGAAAGTCGTCTATGATTTATTTGTATTTGCAGTGTTTCATGACCAAGATACAACTTCAGAGAGCTTTCTGGGAAGTGAAGAACTCATAACTTTCTTATCTTGTTATCTTCTGTTTCTGATACTGAATAAAGACTGGGAACCTACCCTTCTTGTCATAGCAGTGAGGTTGTCTTAGTTAATCTTTTGTCCTTTGTCCATACAGACAGGGTGGAAATGGTATACAAAGGAAACTGTAAAAAAAAAAATCCCTGAAAAAACCTAGTGTATGAGTGTGTGGTGTCTAATTTTCTTACTTTGATGCCTTTTTCTTTTTTTCTTCTACTTTCTGTTCCTCTCTCACCATTTTGCTGCTCTGCCAGACTGAGAAGCTGCTGCTGTAGCAAAGAGTAAGTGGCTTGTGCATGGCAGCATTTTCTTCATTTCAGGCTGGTAGGCAGCTAAAAGCACTACAGGGTTATAGAATGGACTTCAAAACAACCTTTCTGATGAAGTCTTAGCCTGGGTTGCTAACAGTCCAACACTGAAATCCTGAGTGCTTGCTGCACTGATCCTCTGCAAACTCTATTTTCCTTTTGTCCAGAAATTATCTCAGTATGAGCAATAGCTGCTTGCAATTCCTTGGTGAAGGCTGTGCAAACTCTATTATTTTCTTGACCAGTAAGCCTCCAGAAACTTGCATACTGGCTGACACTGGAAACTGGTGGAGAAACTCTGTTTATGATTGCCAGCCATCATAAGAGGAGCCTTTGCTTACTGCAATGGTACTGAATGCCAATATATATGAAAAAAACCAAACTTAACTATCAAATAGGGGCTGTATGTGGTCTGGCAGCTTGAATAGAATCCATTCATTTCTCTTTTATTGATTTCACAACATGGTGTCATGTTATCTGTCTTCTCTTTCAAATAGAAAGAAAGTAATGTGGAGGGACTGTGGGAATCACAAAATGAAAGAAACATTTCCTTTTGACTTGCTATCTCATGTCTTCACATCCTGCATTGATCTGACAGGCTGATATTTGTTCAAGTGAAGTGGAAATTTTAATCTGAAGAACTGCAGCCAGTTTGTCTTCCAATTTTATTTAATCCCAAACTAATATACATTTTCAGAAGGGACGTACTGAAAGCAACTGTGCTTTTTTGAAATCGGCAGAAGTTTTGTCACTGGCTTTTGGGAGCCTTAGCTGAGCCTGTGGCAGCTGGGGAAAATCCTGTGCTTCAGGACAAGATTTGAGCTGGACTAATGGGGTTTGTGTGGAGACTTGAAGGATGTGATCCAGGAGAGCTTAAACCCCCTCACCCTGGTGGTGTATCCCTGGTGCTCTCAGAACAGTTCCCAGCTCAGGTCTGCCTGCATGTGGTCCCCATTGCTCAGTGGATATATTTCCTGAGAACATGTTCATGATGGAATAATTTCTACATTTGTACAGAACCATGTTTCCAAGGACTGGTTTCAGGTGCTTTCAAACTCAGTGGAAAAGTTTCCTTTCATTTCTGTGGGAACAGAGTTGATCTTGAAGCAGTTTGAGTAACAACTGATAGCTTCAGGAAAGGTATAGTGCTTTCAGGAAAAAAAAAATTCCAGAAAGCAAAAAATATTATTTTTTCACTTGTAATTAGATGCTGTAGAACTCAAATTGGAATCTGTCTGGCATGAAATGTAATTTGATGTGTGCAAATTACCATTACAAACACAGGCATTAACTGCTAGATAGTAAAATCTGTACTGGGGAACATTCAGCCAAAGTGGCACATTGGACACACATATTGGACATACAGAGGGAGCACTTTTCAGGGATTAAAGGAAAGCTGAAGGGATTTGAACCAGACAAGAGGGATTTTCTAGAGTAAGGCCAAGTGCCCACAGCCTCCCTTCACCACTTCACTGTCCCTGACTGTGATTTGGGAGACACAAAAATGAAGCTGAAAAGCCCCTGTTCGGCTGCAGCTGCAGTGTGCTGGTTACAGACCCAGCAGATGCAGGAGATAAGTGATGATGCTGTCCTGCCAGCCTGTGGCTCCACAGCACACACAGCAGATTTTGGGAGATAGGTGGCAATGCACACCATTGTATCTGGTGCTAGCATCAAGATGAGAGATCTTGGTTGTGCTTCATGTTTGAAGCACTATTTCTTCGTTCTGGTTGTGCAACAGATTCTAAACAGGATGGCACAAACCACAGGAACATCGGAGTCTGCAGGGCTGGGGGGCAGTCCCAGAGGTGGAGGTTTTGCCTGCACCTCGAGTTCCAGCCTGCTGTGTGGCACAGTGTCTTGCCAGGAATAAGGTCTGCCCTCCCCAACAGCCAGCACTGAAGTTTGCTCCAAAAATGTTGGTAGAGCCCCGTGGAAAAGAGGGAAAAGGCTCCCTTATAACTCTTCTAGAACTCTGCCCCCACTTCCTGCCTCTGCATGAGCCATCAGAGCACCTCGGTGGCACCACCCCACTACCCAAAAAGAGCAGAAGGTACAGGGGCAAACAGGTATGGGACAGCCTTTTCTTCTGGCATGCTCCTCTGGGAAAAGTGGCACTTCTGCAGCTTCCTTCACTACATTTTGATTCTGACCTCTCTGTGCTCTTTGTGGCTTCATATTTCTGTCTGGGAGAGGAAATTTTTGGCTTGATGTGATACAGAAATGGTTTTTGTTTAATGCTGTCTCCTGCAGAACAAAATTCTGATTCAAGCAACTGAGTTTAAAGCAAGCCTCACTCTCTGCCATATATCCTTGAAACTAGACCACAAGAGATTTTCAGTGATCTGATTCATTCTGCTTCTTTTGTGACACAAAGTTTTCTTGGCAGAGGAGATGGCAGCAGCAGAAGTTCTGAAGATGAAACCACCTGTGCACATTGCTGTATAAAAGCCAAGTCGCCTTTCTGTAATTCCTTGCACATAGTGCTGCCCCAAACCTCTGCAGCTGTGTAGGCAGAGCATGGCTTTGCCATCCCAGAGCTGTCACTGGCTGGTAGGGCAGAAGGAGCAAGACTAGGGATTTTGCTGATCTTTGGCTTGTAGCTCCTATCCTCCACACGGAGCAGCAGCAGCACAAGCAACAGCAGGAGAAGTAGCAGCACCACTAGCAGCAGCAGCAGCAGCAGCAGCACACTGAGGTTTCCCCAGTAAATCAGAGAAGCCTGGCAGTGCCAGCAGCTGCCCACTGTCTTTGGCTTTCACTGTGACTATAGCTCACCCCGTTTCTTTAAATCTCCTCTCTTGCAGGGTGAGCAGAAAGCAGGATTCCCAGTAGCCTCTGCTTAACACCAAGTCCTCAGGAGGTTGAAAGCTGCCTCTGTTTGCAGCAGCCTCCTGGCCATACTGGTGTGCCTCAGCTGAGTCTGAAACCCTGTGGTTTCAAAGCAAGCTTGGTTTTGGCTCCAGCACCTCTTCCACGCTCATGCCTGGAGGTTTGCAGCCACCCCAGGTAGATCAGACCCACCTCCACAAAAACCTTGACCCAGGTGTGCCCCATCTCACAGCACTGCTGCTGATCCCAACAGGAGATGCAGCTGGAGACTGGGGACAGGATCCAGTCTTTGTTGAACATCTTGGAAAGAAAAGAAGTACAAGGTTTTGTGGAAGTTGAATGAAGTCTGGTATTCTGTGGAAAAGCAGAGACTGTGATAAAATGTGAGAAGTGTTTATTTTCCTGAGATAAATCTGTTCCTTTTTTTCATTGAAAATGTGGTATTTTTTCCAAAAGCTGCAATATTTTAATATTTTTACTTTCAAAAAGAGGTGTGTTTTTTTTTTTTTTTTTAGCTTACGTACATTTTCTGGGAAAATGATTGTCAGACTGTGTTAGAGAAGCTCCAGCTTTATAGCACAGATTTATCCCTTTAGACATATTCATCAATGCATTTCTGCTTTGTGTCTCATTTTTTGTTTGAAGAACCATGGAGGCTTTTTACATTCATTCAGTGATGGTCCTGATGTTGGACTAATCTAATTTTCCTGTGACATGTAAGTTATGCCATGAATATTTAACAATAACTGGAATAACATGTCTTCTATATTTTTTTTTTTTTTAGCCCACAGCAGCTCTGTTTCCCAGTGAAAGAATCTCAATCCATTTCCCTTGGTGTCATTCAACAAATGTCTGTGTTAGAGCTTGCTGCAGCAATACATCCTAATATCAGGTTAGGAGAATCTGATGTAAAAATCAGACTTCCTTGGAAGATGCAAAAGATGCAAAAGAAGTGTTTGCAAAACAGAGAGTCTGTTGAGCCACAGTATATAGCCATCACCCTTGCAAACACTGTTTTTCTTGTTCTTAGGTTACAAAAGATGCATTTCTGAATTACTGCTGTGGAGTTAGTGCTTCCATGGACACTGATGCCTACTTCATTTTGAGGATGCAGAAATCTTGGAAACTCTGTTTTTGCTTTTGTTTGCCCAGACTTCTTTAGGGCCATAGACCAAAAATAAGTGAAACGCTGCTTAGTTTGTTGGGGGCTTGATTTTTCCCCCGAGTCCCATCTGAGCAAAGCTTTTGGAGCTGCTTGCAGGTGTGATGGCTCCGTGTTTCAGCAGGTGGCGCTTAGAAGCCAAGGAAAAGCCATCCTGACTGGAACCTGGAGCTGCCGCCTTAGCAAGGGATGAGATAATCGGTATAATTTAGCAATTGCATTTTCTGGCATTATCAGTTGTTTTCTCGTGTGTCTGTACATTACACTTGTTTTGCCAATGCTCTGTGACACACAGGAGTGCTAATTTGGGTGGCTTCATGATCACAGTAATAAGGAGGTGTTTGGCTCTGCAATAATTCTTCACAGAGGTGGTAAGTCTTCTTTATATCACATTTTTAGCTGGTTTTAAATGATAGCTTCAGAAACCCCACAACCACAGGGATAACAACCTTGATTTAAAAGTGTATTGACTAAAATCCAACTGCTTCTCCCCCAGGCTGCAGCACTGCAATATCGCTGTACAAATACAGGCCTTCAAATCAATAAACACTACTGCTAAGAAGCTGAGAAGGGGCTGTGATCCTGCCCTACAGAAATACCCTGCCAGCGTCACCATGTTCCCTCCTGCCAGAAGAGATGGTTTCATGGTCAGCTTCTGCCTGCCAAAAGTTGCCCTGAATTCAGCCACATCTGCCTGCAGCAGTGCTTGTCAACGTTTAGTTCATAGCCCAGACCTCACTGCACATCACAGGCATTTAGCCGTCCCTCTACCCTGGCAGAAGCAGCCCTCTTGCCTCCCCACCCTTTGCTGGTCTTCTGCTGCCCCACCCACGCACACAGCATTTGTGTGTGTTTTTTCAGCCGGTCTAACAAATGTGCACAAGGGGAGGAGATGTGGTAAACAAACTAACGCTTTACGCTGGGGATGACTATTGCCTTGAGATGTAATTAGCATTTTTCAGCGTCATTAGAATTAGACCGTGACTCATTGTTCTAACTGACAAAAGCCTAAGTTTATTTGTGTATAGCTAAGAGACCTTGGCACAGTGCAGGAGAGCAGTGCCCGTAGCAGTGCCAGGAGATGTCTGCATGAGCTGCACATAGACAAGGGGAGAGGCAAAGATGGGAGGGCATCTGTGTGGTACCACGGCTGCAGGGGAGGGGCTGGAGCCCAGTGGGCACCTGGCAGAAAGGAGCAGGCAGCTCCAGGCACTGTGCCATAAAGCAGCTACAGACAAACCCGGGTCAGCAAGCTGGGTCTGGGTATGCAGCTGAGTAAGAGCACTGGAGGCAGAAAGGGGGAGAAGGAAAAGTTGTGCTGAATTAAAGGAAGTGCAGGGAGTGTGTGAAAGCTGAGCAAAACCCCTGTGTGAATACTGAGGCAGATGGGAATTTGTGAACAGCTCTGGAGAAACTGTCATGCAGAATAAGGAAACTACTTGACAGATTGTCCAGACATAGCCATGGCTGCATCTTCATATAGGGACTATATATAACTTGGCCATAGACAGGAAATGCTTGTGGCGTTTCTGGCTTTGGTCAATACTTGGCTTTATTTCTTTCCCCCCAAAAAAGCTGAAAGTGGTTATATCTGCATACACCCAACAAATGTGTTACAGAATTACAGAATTTAAAAATGAAAGGAAGCATAGCACATACTGCAGAGGATTTTCCTGTTGTGCTTTTGCTTCTTCCTCTATCCCCTTTTTGTTTGTCACTGTGTCCCTGGAAGAAGGTATCATTCCAGCATAGTCTGTATCTACAGTCACACTGTGCAAGTTCTCACAGTATAAGCATTATCAGCAGCTCTTTTTAAAAGGAAATACAAGCACTATAAAGCAAATGAATGCCCAGGGCTTCGGTCTTTTTCTTCTGCATCAATTAATGCTTCATTTGGCAGTAAACATCAATAAAAACCATTCTGTAGAATGTCACTGGAATGCCTTGAGCCAAATCTGAGGCCCCTTTGCACAGAGTAGCTGTTATGTTCTCCCCACTCGAAGGTTTCCCTGGCGCTGGGTGGAAGTGGAGGAGATGGAGGGCTGTCTTGGGAAGGCTGGTTTTGCTTGATGTGCTCCAGAGTTGCTGTCTGGCTTGTACTGTCTCCTGCAGCATTAAATTCTGATTCAAGCAGCTGAGTTTAATGTGAGCCCCCCTGTTTGCAGTATATTCTTGAAACAAGGCCACAAGAGATTTTCAGTGATCTGATTCATTCTGCTGCTCTCCTGGCACAAAGCTGTCTTGGCAGAGGCAGATGGAAGCAGCTGAGGTTTTGTGACATCTCCGTGACCATTAGCAGTCAGAACAAATCTGAATATCCATCCTCCGAGGATGAGAGAGGACTCTTTTTACCCTCAGACTCTAGGAATGTGAATATAACTAGGCAAAGGAGAATTTCAAAGAGCTAGAGGAACTGAGACTGCATAATGAGGTGAACCCGAAGTCCAGAGTCCAAGAAAGCAGCTTGGATGTCCCATGGCCACACTGCTCTGCTGTCACGCAACCATGTGGCTGTAGCAGCTTTATCTCCAACTGTGTGCTCCAGAATGTGCAGCAGCCAAGGAGGACTGCGAAGTGACTCAGCCATAATGTAAAAAAAAAAAAAAAAAAAAAAAAAATACTATAAAGAAAAAAATGTCACAATACAAAAGAAAAACCACCTAAAAAACTAAAACAAACAAACAAACAAAGAAAAAAACCCTTAAAAAAGCATCTCCTGGCAAATTATAAATTACTCTAAAAAAAAAAAATTAAGTCTTGTTATCACTGGCAGGATCCATGATATTCCATCCATCTTCCTATGTTGGATGTTGCATGAGAACATTGACTGTCCACATTCATAGTATTTGTGGGCAGTCACAGCCTTTGGGAATAATGCTAGCAAACAAACATGGTCAGTCCAGGCTCTGGAATGGAAAGCACTTCTGCTACACTAATGCTTGCATAAGAGCTGCAGAAAAGGACAGCATCATGCAATTTACAGCCCTAATTCAGCTTCTAGGAAGAGAAAGGACTTTGCTTCACATAGTTAGTACATGAAATGTTGAGGACTTCAAAAGTATTAGCAAAAGTACCTGTGGATCCTGTAATTGGCTTAAGGGCAGATCTTTGCCAATAGCAAAAAGTAGTGGCATTTAGGGTTTGCTTTTTTTTCTTAAATTTGTGTCTCAAAAAAATAAAAACAGGCAAAGAAACCAAACTAAAACCTAAATCCATCTCTGGAAACATCTCCCTTGAGTGGGCACATGTAACATTTTTTGCTGGGCGCTCACCTAACTCACATTGTGGTGCTCAAGCTCCTGAATCTCCAGGCACCTAATACTTGATAGCATCTCTAATTTACTGTCTTTTTGCAAACTCATGGAATTTGACTGCCTAGGCAGAAGTTAGTCTTGTCCCAGCAGTGTTTAAAAGAGATTGGTTTCTATTTAAAAGGAGTTTATTGCCGTATTTCTTGCTAAGGCATTAATAAGAGCTTAACTCTGTAACCAAGAGGGTAACAAAAGAGTTCATTAACTTCTACAAGATGTGCTGAGATCCTCAGCTGGGACTGCGTTGTCACTGCTCTGGATTAATCAGATTTGAAGATCAAAATCAGATCGAATTAAATTTAATTTCTGCTGCAGTGAAGACTGCTAGCAGCATACTGAATGCTGACATAGGCTACTTCTCACTGGAATGTAGGAGAACCCACTTCCCTGCAGGTGCAGCACTGCACCGTGAGCAGAGTGCACAAGGGAGGTGGGAACTCACAGGATACAGGAAAACAAAACCAGAAAGCTTCAGTTTCCTGCTTGTGTTGGAGAAAAAAAAAAAAAAGACATGCTGTAATTCTTGTGAGGTTTACTGAATTTTGTAGAAGTTGGACATTGTGACATAGGCTTCCTCGTTGTTTGGTGATCTCATGTCACTGTTAGGCAGCATCTGGGATACGGTGTGGTCATTTAGGGGCTCTGGATGGGGCTGGCCAGAAGGATCCAGGGGACGAGTGGAGCAAAGGCTGAAACCATCGTTGTGCAGGGGCACCCTGTTGCCGTGGCAAACCTCGTACTTGCTGGAGCTGCAGTTGCCCTCGGTGACTGCAAACGGGCTGGTGCCCAGGAGCCTGTGCAGGGCTTCAGCTGGCCAGACTCCGTCGTAAGACACGGGCAGGCTTAGGTTGGTTTTGTCTGCCATTGCAGGGATCATCTTCAGGTCTGGTGCACTCCTGAATTTTTCTGGAAGGCTTGCCTCTGGAGCAGTTGATGGCTGCAGGAAATTTTCCAGTTCAGCTTTTGCCCAAAGGCCGTCCACTTTATGGATATGAACATAACCAAAACTCTCTGGGTTAAAGCTTATATCAAAATTCTGTGTGGCAAAGGGAACAGCACAGTTAGTCAATAGTGGGTAGTAGCTTAAGAGAAAAGGTACTTTGATAATTGATTTGATTTTAGAAGGGTGTTTATTATTTCTTTAGGCTGAACAATAGGTTAGCACAGAATAAACTATCACATGGCTGAAAACCCCTTTCCCTATTAACTTGGATCTATGCAGTGTCCTCCTCTGGGAAGTACCCCTGGAGAGTGTTTTATGCTCTATACAGTGTTTCAGAGACTTTTTTTAGACATACATTTATTGCATGCCTGCCCTTTCACAGGAAGGAGCGTGCCCACCCAGGTGGTTTCTTTCAGTTTTACCTTCCTATTTTAGCAGCAAGGGAAGTAAAAATTTGCCATGACTTCCTGAAACACATTAGGAATCCCTGAACTGCAGAGCACAGGAGCTGGAAGAGCTGTTTTAGGCTTCCTATTAAATTAAGAACATGCTAATAATGTACCTGGAGGGAACAGCAGTAATTACTTGCTTGTCCATCTGGCTTTTAAATGGCAAAGCAGTTCATATGCTACATGATGTACGAACAATGCTGCTGGCCATGTCAGGGTGGATGGCCATCACCAGGGAAGTTTGGAAAAGGTCCCCATCCAGCCCCATGATGACAGTTTTGTAGATTCATCAAAGCATCTTGGTTGGAAAGGAGCTGTGGAGTCCAGCCTTCTGCCAGGAGCAGGACCTGGACTAGGTTATTCAGAGCCCCATCATGCTAAGTCTTAAACCTTTTCCCAAAGTAGAAACTACCTTGTCTTTGGGCAGGCTACACAGTGTTTAATTTTTTTCACAAGAAAGATTTTTTCCTTGTATCTGGAAGAAGTTTGCCCTGCAGCAACACATGCTTGTTGCCTCTGGCCGTGTAACCACACAGCCTTGTGGTGAGAGCACCTCCTCCACCTCTCTACATATACCTTAGGTGTTGGAAGGTTGTAAGTCATATTCCCCACACCGAGCTTACTTTTCTTCTGTAAACAAACTTAATTCATTCAGCCTTTCTTCATACATCAACTTCCCAAGACCTCTGTAGTTTGCACAAATCAAGCCTCAGGCACTAGTTCAATTGTGTGTCATTTCCATACCCTTGACTGATATCTGCATGAGCAAATGTGGGCTCTCTTCAGTGAAATGTAGAGTAATTTCTGAAGGATATCCTACTTCATGCCAAAAATGCACATATTGTCTCATGAGTGTTAGTTTTGTCCCTAAGAGCCTATACTCAGTGGAAAGAACAGTGGAGGAACATACGTTTTTTGGCTTCCTGCATAGTTGCTCCAGTGTTTTTTTATGGTCAGGAAGGTTTGGCCATACAGCAGGCTTGATCCTGAAACAGCAACAGTAGACAAAAAGCAGCATAAGAGGGCTATGTTGAGGTATCAGGGGTTCACATTTCATCTAGTTTGTACTAGTTCTCACAAAGCCTTAGGGGTGGCTGGCATTACCCAGAATAAAGACAGAGAAACTTCAGAATAAACCAGACAAGAGAAGAAGAATTGTAAAGGTCACCAAAAAGTCATTGTTCTTTGGAGTGCACAAATTGTCACAGTTAAAAGAAGACACTTCTCTAAGTACTGGAAAGGCGGCAAATTATGCTGGCAAAGAATTTGTTGCTTGTTTTCTAGCTGTGTTAACAGGATTCTGTGTGGTGAAACTGTTTTCTGCAACAAGACACTGTGGTTAAAGTGGAAATTTGCTGGTACTTGCTTCTGCATGTTTAGTTAATTCAAAGACTGGCATATTGTCCCATTCCTTGACCAGCAATTTGAGCTTCAGATATCTGCCCTGTAGCCTTGTCCCACAGGTCTCATTTTTACTACCTTGATTAGCAAAGTCCTCATGTTGTGCTGCTGGATACCCTCAGCTATGATGCATCTAGAGAATATTGTCCAACTGATATTCAGTCATTGCAGTCTTATAATTATACAGGTACACTAATATATATTTCATTTTATCTGTATGTCTGTGTGACGGTACATATGCATATGTATAAAACCTTCTCCTTTCTAAAATGGAAATATCCGGGATCAAAAAGTCTCACTTGTTTTAGCTGCAGTTTTATATAAGCAAAACTTGTTAGAGAACTGCAGGTTCCCAGCAACAGTAAAACACAGGAATTAGAAATCTCAAGCTGCTTGTGAATAAAGTAGCACTAGGGCAGATAACTCCAGTATCTAAAATGTTTAATTATTAAAGCTATTTGTGGCATGGTATGGCTGAGGCCAACCAGCATTGGCCAGGTAATCCCCATGTGCTACTGTGGAGTTAGCACAGCCCTAGCACTGTTCCAAAAAAGCAGCTCACACACAGCTACCTCCCTTGAGCTGGGTGTCATAGACAGATTGCTCTGAATGTCATTGAAGGGTCCTGGGCTTTCCGTCTTGCAAGGAGTTCATCTTCTATAGTTAAACTTGGATTTTATCCCTTCAGATTCTGGTTTCATAACATTATCTACATATCTGTTAATTTTCTTAAGCTTCTCAACTCTAGTGAGGCATGTCATTAAAAATGTATTTACAGTTATCTGTCTACTGCTGTGTAGCAAATATATGAAAAAACCCTAGTGCAAACCAAGGACAGCTCGGGTAATGAATGTATCCTTAGTTTCACTTCTGCCTGATCTTGCCTCATGGCTGGCCAGAAGTGGATTTGGCCAGGCTGGTGTCTGACACCATCAAGCCCCTGCTGCAGAGGTCTCTGCCCTGCTGCTTCTGAAAGCACTGCAGAGCAAACACCCTGCTGATGCAGCCTGTGAAAAGGAAAGAGCTCATCACCCTGGCATGCTGTTTCCACACTTCCTAGGAGTTTACTAAAACCCACAGGTCCCTTTCTTTTCTGGATTTCACTTTGTGAGTCAAATTTGCCTCCACTGGGGCACTAAGTCTGTAAGTGTTTTGTGGTGACTTTGGCTCGCCAAAGGTCCCAGTGTTTTGAGATAAGACTGAAATCTGGTGCTAGTGGCAGGTCATCTTCCGGCTGCCAACACTGTCTCTTTCCTTGCCATCAGGTGATACAGAGTTCCAGGGATGGAGAGAGAGTAGCTCATAAGTAGAACAGGGAAAGCAGTAAGACTGTCAGAACAGGACTGGGTTCCAACACGTTTTCTGATACAAAGAGATTACCTGTTTTCCCAAAAAACTACCATCACTGCAATCGTAACAACTGACAGCATGAATCCCAGGATGGACAGTATAACCATGACCAAACTGCTATCTAAAGGAAAACAAAGAACGTCAGCCAATGCATGTAAATGTCTCACTGTTAAGCCACCATAACCACCATAACTGTGATGTCTTTTCAGATGGTAAATTAGGAAATAACACCAAGCATTGTGCTTGCCTATCACTGGGCTGGTACAATGGCTCCTTTCTCCTGCCTCCATGAAGGAGGTAAATGAAAGCATGCCAGAGAACCAGCACTTGGCTGAGCTTCATGGTGGATTCACAGACTGGATTAGAGCAGCTTGCCATATGCTGTCACCTCCAGTGCACTGAAACCAGCACTCACTTTGTCCTCACAGCAGCACAGAGATGACTTCTTACACATGTAATCCCAAAGTGCCCCTGAACACTGAATGGACCCAAGGACCACCAAGATTATTCATGTGCAGTGATGAGATTTTATCATGTGTTGTGTTTGTGATTCAAGTGCCCAAGTGCCGTGTTCACACCCAAACCCAGGGTCCTGAAATGGGTCATGTTTCACAGCTCTTTGTGCCTGGTTCAAACTCTTCCTTTTCCTGGTAAGCCAGCCAGCAGCAAGCAGTGAGTCAGCCTTCATCTCCTGCACCCACACCCTCATGCTCTCATAGCTGCATTTCCTCTGACCTTACTGCCCTTGAGTGAGATTTACATTTTCATAGAGAGCCAGCCCCAGACCAGATCCAGCTGCTCTGTGAGTCACCTTCTTGGAGTGCCTGTGTCTGCGAGGGCTGACCCTGCTGTGGTCGTGGGCTCTTCCCTCCCCATTCTCTCATGCCTGCTGCTGCTGCTGAGGCTGGCCAGGGAGCCTAGGCCCACAGCTCTGCTTTCCTCCAGGTGGACAAAATTGTTTTCAGCCCTTACAGCTCTCTGTGGAGTGCTGCTCTCTTGCTGTCCTGAAGCTCTTGGAAGTGCTCCATTCACTCCATGTGCCCTTGAAATAATCTCCATTGGGCTGAGATCGTACTTTCACCTCATACGATGCTTCATTTTCGAGGTTTTTCCCCAGCAATTTTATCTGAAGGTATGGTGACTCTATTGTCTAAACACACACACACACAAAAAATACAATTATTTTTCCAGCATACAGTGGAGGATTATCCTCGAGTTCAGCAAAATATGTGAGATCAGGTGCATCCCTGAAATACTGTGCTGTTTATTCCATCTCTCTAGCTATTAGACAGGTGCTTATCAGGGCATCAGCCTAGTTAAACAGCAGCGTAGTCCAGATAGTATTGAGAAGAGAGACAAATGCTAGGTAAAAGCTTTTTGCAAAACAGCTGCGAGTATTAACTGTCCCTTGTAACAGCTGACACTGCAGTAGGAAATATATATTTCCCTGAAAAGGCTCAGAAGAGAGATGGGGGGAAAAATATGTTTTTGCAGCATAAAAAGACAGTGTGTGAGAGGGCAGTTACAGGGAGGAAGCTGAAATCCTGCAGTGCAGCTCTGGTGCTCTCCTCTTCTAAGTATTTGGCTGCCTGAATCCATTTTCTTTTTCCCTTAAGTTCTTTGATGTCTGATCTTTGTATATTTTCAAGCCTAATCAACAAGGAGGGAGATTTAATCTATGAAACTGAGAGGAGTTAATAAGCAAGCTCTAAGTGGTGTCCAGGTGTTAGAAAAGCAAGTTACTTGTGGATAGAACTGCCTTGTTAAGGTTTGGGTCTTGACAGGCTTCAATGATCTAAGACCTTGGGGGAGGTTAACAAATCTTGGGAAGAAAGATGCAGCACAGGTAATGGACACAAACAGTGCAGAATTCTTGGGCCATAATAGAGGACATTTGGCAGAACCCCCAAGATAAGGAAGACACTAATCAAGGCAACTCAGTGACTGTGCTGAAGCAGCTCTGAACTGGGGAGAAGGTAATTCTGGCAGGAGCAGATCATGACTGCTGGCTCACTGCCCACCGGGTCACAAGAGCCACCAACTCAAGAGAAGACAAAGACTGAGCCTGTGGCTAATTAGTGTGAGAGGGTCGTTAACTGACAGAAGATAGACCACTAATTAATAAAATAACTATGTAACTTGTGGTAAAGGAACACTAATTAGTTTGTTTGCTAAAATGTATAAATAGTAAAAAAGTTTTGGTAGTTGGTGTGCTTGATTTGTGGAGTACCACTGAGTACCCAGGCTTGTGCAACTGCAACAATCAATGTCTGTCTCGGGTGTGTAATTTCTACCTTGTTGCACTCCAGGTAACAAATCTGATTTCTGTGGACAACACTGTGTTCCCTCTGTAAAACCCAGGTGTAGTCCATGCTTTCAAACATCTTGACTAACTTTTGCATGGCTGCCCTGGGGACAGGGGACACAGAGATGCCCGCAGCTGGGGGGCCCCAGTCAGACCCACTTCACAGGCAGATGCAGCCCCAGACAGCCTGGAAGGACTCAGTGAAAAAGGAGATGTGAAGAAACTTGCAAAGTAAATAAAGAAGTCACACGTTTTACTGACTAATGAGCACAGAAAATTACAGCAAAGTCACCACAGCAAAGAGCAAATTTAGAACAGTTCAACATACTGTATCTTCTATTCCCACTGCAAAGCCCAAATGAATGAAACCTCTTTTGACTGATGAAATTTCCAAATGCCAAATATTGCACCTGCCCAAGTTTTCAGATAGAGATCTGCAGAAATACAGATTTGATCATTTTTACATGGTACAAGTAATTTTGATAATGTTTAATTTTGGAAATTAGTGTAAGCACACTAAAAAATCACCACTTACCTTCCAAGTACCTCCTTTCTCCCGATAGGCTACTTGGTGTACTAATTTGTCCTTTAAGTATTTCTTCCTAGAGTGTGGTGTACAGTAACGAATGAGATATTCATTTGCCTCCATTTCATATGTGATGTTTATAGCAAATGGTACTTCAGGCTTAACTGCACACAACAAACAAGGATATAACAGGAGCAGAATAATGTTACCAGAAAGTTAACAGGGTTTGAAATGTAAAAGAAAGTCCACTTCAAGTTACAGCCCTGCAGGGTGACCTATCTTGAGGAAGAGCTGTCCTGAGATGGGCAATCCTATGCTGAGACCCAGCTCATCCTTACACCCTGATCCTGAGAGGGGCTTGGTTTTGACCAGCTAGAGAAGTAGTTTGACCAGCAAGGGAGGTACTTGTGACATTTAGTCGTGGAAAGCAATTCCTGAGCATGCTCACCCCTGTGGCAGCTTGAAGGCCTGAAATTCAGCCCCTCTAGCCAGCGTTCTGACGGGGCAAAACCACCTGGGGAGAGGCACTGGGGAACAACCTGTGCTCAGGTACCACTGTGGCTGTCTGTCAGGGCAGGGGGACAGAGGGAGGGACAAAGTCTGACAGTGTTAGAGCAAGCAGAGGGCGGTCTGGCTGCAGACACTTGCTATGAACCCACACCTGACCTGATCTGCAGGAGACTGTGCCAAAGACCATCCGTGCAAGTACATCAAGTTCAAAATGCAGCCCTCAGGGCTCTCTTCAAGCTGAGCCTGAGCTGGATGTGCATGAGACCTGCAGGGACTTGTGGCTGTGGCACTGAGACTTCCTGAATTCACCTTGCGTAAGTACATCACCTCAGAGCAACAGAGAGCCCACACCTCTCTCCTCTCAAGAAAACGCATAGAGCTGTAAATTGCTCTCACTCCTTCTACAACGCCCAGCTACTTAGAGCTTCTGCTGTTTTTAGAACAGGGACCAGCAGAGATGGTCCAGGCTGGCCTATAAACTGAGAGGTAGACGAGATTATTACGAAACTAGTGGACTGTGGCAGACATCTTTCACAAGAGAGGGATGTTGCAGTGCCTACTGCCAACCGGAGAGAGAGCAATGTGGCACCAGAGAAGAACAGAAAAGAATCTGTCCCACACAGGCTTCTCTGCTGCCCTTGAATGAGACTGGTTACCTAGAACAAGAAATTCTGTGTATCCCCTGTTCCCCTTGAGTTTCCTATTTCTTGGCTCAGGCAGGTGCCTGGTGTGTCTTTGACTGGCCCATTCACAGTTATCAGTGCAGGACGCACCTTGTTCAGACTACAGGATACACCATGAGGTGAAGTGAGATCTTGAAACCTTGTGTTCCCTGTGCTACTGGGCTCCTGTTATCCATGGCGTGACCAATCCCTAAACTGCATAATCCCTAGTCAGAGATAAACAAAATGTCCCCAGCTGGCAGTTCATCCACTCTCAGGAATAGCTGCTTCAGGCATGGATGAGGTTCAGTCTATGTCCAGGCCTGGGCACTGTCACAATAAGCCAGAATTCAGCTACACATTTTGAATGGAGGTTAATCATGTCTGGCTTTGAAGCAAGGGAAACACCACACTGATAACACCCCAATCCAGGCTATGTGCCCTGCTAAGATGCTATGTTATGTTGCCTCTAGGTCATCTAGATTGACCCTTAGGCTTTGTGCCGGGCTATTTTTCCCCCAGTAACCCCTATAACTTAAAGAAAGTCCAAAATGTTAAGTATCTCACCAATGTCAGTTACAACCAGACTCCTGCAGACCCTTCTCTTCATCTCAGAGTACATGCAAACATCTCTTTTTGAAAGTATATCGTTGAACTGTAAGAAGAATGCATCTTCCTGTTTCTTCATGTTGGAGCAGGCATAATTGTTGTCTTCCTTGGTACTGTTGGCCAAAGTGACACGACAATCGTTTCTTCTCAGTCTTAGTATAACTTGACTACTTACTATAAGGGATGAATCCTGCTTGCTCATCTCACTCATCCCACCAAAGTGAGACTCCACATGAAATAAGATACAATGCAATGCAAATAAGGAGTTTGAGAGAATGATAGTGTTTTTCCTTGTGGTCCTTGAGCACAACAGTAAAGTGACGTGAATCACATTTAGCATCATGAAGTTCTAGAGAAAAAAGTGCAATTATTTAATTGGAGGTGTATGTGTTAAAACATTTGTATCTTTAAAATTTACCTTACCACCGCTATTTTTAAATATAAGGCAACATGTTTTGATGTTCTTTGAAGATAAAGAGAAATTTCTTATTGACTTAGGTGGTAGTCAATAGAGTGTCAACTGTCAGTCTGGCCATGAAGAAATCACATGGCAGTTTTAGAACTTTTTTTCCATTTCTGCAGCTCCCATGTTTGAGAACTGCCAAAAGACTTCAGTTAAAACCCAGAATAAGTCCCATGAAAATAGAAAAAAGGAAAATATTAGGGACTAGTATATAAAAATTTACAAAAAAGTCCACTTCTTTTTTTGGCTGCCCTACAACTTTCAGTTTCAGGAAAAACAGAAAAAGGGAAAAGGACCAGTATGGTCAAGAAACAAAATTTGATCTTCAGCTTGGCACAACAGTGAAAAAAAAGGGTGGGAAGAGTTTCAAGGCCTCGATAGGAAGGGGAGATGACTGATTTGATAACTGTTGGAAGTTTGTGTATTTGTTCTAGTGTATTTCTTTTATGTCTCTGTGTACAAAGACAATAGCTGAGTTTTTGTCTTAACCTAGATGAAGGCATTTTCTTGGATGTGGAAAATTAACATTCTGCTAAAGAATTTTCTGTGGCAAGGATCTGTGTCTTCAAAAACATTTTCTGAAATACCATTTAAATTAAAGTAAAAAACTCTCAGTTCATGCTGGGCTACAGCCACATTGCAGGCGTTCCAGGGCAACAGAGGCAAGATCAGAATTATTGGAGACTTTATAATCCCCTTTAGAGACCCTTCTATTTCTTTCTTTTTCTCATTAGGGCATTATGTTCTGCTTCAGTAAGCTCTTCTTTGCTGAATATAGTACTCCATCTTGGCAAAACACTCTGAAGCAGGATTTTGTCTAGCTTTGCTGCCCCTGTTTCCCTGCATGTGGCAACGTGACTCACTAGTGCTTGGCATTTCACTTCCAGGCGCTTACCGAGGGACGGACTGACAGCACTTACCACAGAGACAGGGTATAGTTAGTGTTGTAAGGAGGCAGCTCGGTGAAATTGCAGGTCAGGCTGCTAAAGGAGTCCTTAATTTCCAGCTGGCTGAAGCAATCAATGTCAAAATTGTCTGGTTCATCATCCCCGAGAGTCCCTAAGGAGATATTCACAAGATGTTACAGAAGTAAACCCGTGAGTGTATTTGATTTGCAGCTCCGTTGTATAGAAGGTTGTTTCTTCATGTGGTTGCCTGAAAGAAAGAGGATCAACTCACCTGTTTTGTAAGAAGAGGAGAAATCTTGTCCAAAATGAAGTTTAAAGCCATTTGCACTTTTCAAGGTTGCTCTCCCTGAGTGTCAGTGAAGTCCACCCACTTGCAAAAGTATTTTGGTGCCATGAGGCAGCTAAGCCACATTTTGATTGTACTGAAAACTTTCTAAAATGTCACAAATTTGGGCTCAGGAGGGAAATCTCAGACTTTCTGACAAAATGCATGGCTTCCTGCAAATTTGCTTCAATGACTAATAAGACAATCATGATTTGACTAAGAGCATAATTCTAAAATCCAACACTTGGCAGTTATGAGGCCAGTGATGCAAAAACTGACGCTTCTGAGAGGAGTCCTCTCTGGCAGAAAATGCCAGTTCAGCCTCATTTCGTAAAATCTCACCCACTCTAGCCGAGTGGATGGGGAAAAGGTAATTGTCATGACTCCCTGAATGGGCCCTAGGGGCAGGAATATCTCTGACTCCTTTCACCAATGATTAAGGGTAGCTGTCACAATACATAAATCTCTTTCCTGAGTCAAGGGATTATGCTCGATCCCCTGCACAGTCCTCTGCTACCTATTTTTCAGACAGGTCCCTGCCATGTGGGGCACCTGATGCAATGAGAAAAAAAAATTATAGCATCAAAGGAAGTTTTGAGTTGGAAGTGATCTGAGTTCATTTAATTTCACCCACCATGGGCAGGAATGACACCCACTAGATCAGTTTGCTCAGGAGCCAATCCAAACTGACCTTGAACACTTCCAGGAATGGCTCATCTGCAGCTTCTTGGGGCAGCTTCTTCCAGAGTTTCACTGCACTCTAAGTATAGAATTTCTTCCTAACATCTAATCTAAATCTCTCTTCTGACAGTTTAAAACTGTTCCTCCTTGTCCTATTGCTATCTGCTGTGGGGTATCAGTGACTCAGACTCACAAACAAAGTGAGGAAATGCCCATTGAAAATTTCCCAATGGAAAAGCCTTCCCAGAGAAAATGATGGTCAACTCTTGATGTGCAGTCAGATTTTGAGTAAGATAAGAAGTCCAGGAGTCAGTCAGAAATGCAGAGGAACACACAGAAGCAGTGCAGGCAGAGGCTAGGAAGGGGGCTGCTGCCACCAGCACCTGTGATGGGATGGGAGCATCTGATGCTGCACTAATCCAGAACCCATGGGGAGATCTCTGCATGAGCTAATATTTGTCACCATGAGCAACTAGTGCCAAGAAATTATTACTGGTCTTCTCAGCAAAGCTCAGGGAGCCCAGACCTCCCTGAACAACAACAAATGCAGTGTCCCCTACCAGTGTTGCTGCTTTAAGGGGAGAATCTGTGCAGCACAGAGACAGAGACCCAGACCCAGACCCAGACCCAGACTGATGCAGAAAAAGCAGATCCTGTACAAAGCTGCTGTATTCAACCATCACATTCAAGACAGAGATGCAGAGGTCAGCCCAACTCTAGACCAAGCCTGGCATCATTTTCACAGAGGTGACAGTCTTGTGCAGTGCAGCCCTGTGCCGTAAGGGCAGACATACTTGTACAGATATATATATGTACCACATACAGTTGCATATTTGTGGGTTAAAATGTGCACATAAAAATATGTGTGTTCAAAATCTGGAGGATACCAAGTAAGCTGAAATGAATCTGTTTAAAAATGGAAAACAACCCACCATATACAGATATATACACCCAAAGCTGACATGCACAGATATGGCACGTTCTAAGCCTCTCTTAAGATTTTACTTGCAACTGCCAGGAGACTTGCTTTATATGCAAGGCAATATTAAAACTTAAAAAGTAGGATGACTAATCTTCCTTTCTATAAGACTGCTTGGTGATCTCTGTATATGCAATCTTTATGTACCAGATTTTGTATCAACACAAAAACCTATCATCCTATTAAAAAATGGCTTATCAAAAAAAATTTTCAACTATTCACTACTGATTTGCTGAGAAGTTACAGAAATATGAATTAATTCTCTATCAGTTTGGTTGCAAAATGGAAAGAAGAAAAGGTTTAGTCCTGCAGTTCAAACAGCCATTCAAGCCTTTACCAGCATAGTGCAGCTTTGGTGCCACACTGGAAGGAAAGCTGACTTTATCTCTTAGACACTGGACATTCACATTGTGATTATACAGTTCCTTATTCATAGAAATAACATAATAACCATAGAATATATGATAATTAAACCTCAGGAACAGTGCTAAGTAAGCAACTTGAAATGCTATTTCTGCTATAGTCTTTCCATGGGCTGACTAATATTTTTGTCTGACATAAGTATGCACGTAGTCTCAGCCTCACCTCTGCTCTAAACCTCAGAACCACCACGCACAAATGTGTTTGCTGTGAGAATGGTTTTGGTGAGTCTGACATGACTCATACTGCTAAGGACTCTTCACTCAATTAAAAATTTAGAAGACTATTGTAATGTTTGCCTTGAGAAACCTAGACCAGGCACAGCCATGAACCTGGCTCTGCTGAAATCAAGGCAGGGCTTGGGAAGGAGCGATTCTAAACTGGTCTAAAAACTCCTGTCATAGCTACAGCCATGGCAAGTCCTTCACAGAAATGGTTCTCTCTTGGGCTTGGACAGCATGCAGCAGGATGGTTCAAACCACGGCAGGAAGTTCAGGAGCCTTTATGAAGAGGAGAGTGTTAGCAGAGGCTAAGGACATGCTTCAGCTTTGTGCTCTAGAGCTGCCAGTGCTGACAGCAACGTGTGACACCAAGGGCACAGCTAAGCCTTGGTGTGACTGTCTGCATGGACAGAGTAATGTGAGACCTCCAGCACTGAGGTGATTCAGGCAGAACCTGTTTTAGTCACAACAGATTAGATGTGGGCTGGACAGACCATACAAGTGGGGGGAGGACGACCACTGAGGGTGTCCTGCCCGACCCCACAGCCTCCTGTGCCACCTGCACCCTCTCTGCCTGCCCCTCCTTAGCTCTGCTTGTAGCTCTCTGTGACTTTCTGGGGGATCTCCACCACTTCTTCCTGGCTGGGGGACAGCAGCTGGGAGGCAGTCTGATGCTCAGAAGAGAGGAGGAGATGGAGACAAGTGCTGCAATTAGCTCTTCTCTCCTCTGCCCATAGAAGTGCCTGTAAGGGCAACTTCATGTCCGAGTTGGTTACCGGCACTTTGTGAGGAGGCAGGGCAAGTCAGAGAGGCCAGGAGTGAAAGTCAGACATTTGTCATGGGTGATTTTACCCTGAGTTACTTCGGTTGTTGGCCAAACACAGGAGATTCATAAAGAAGTCATAAAAGCTGCTAATTGCTCAATGGGGATTTTCTGAATCTGTTTGTCTTCAAGAATAAGGAAATTATGATTTACTCATGTTACTGAGAAAAGAGGCAAAGGTCTGATCATATCTGATTTTGGGAAGCCCTGAAGATTTCAGTGACACCAACAATAAATCACTAGCATTGAACATTCATCACCGTAGCTGCTTTCCAAAGCTGGCTCTAAACAGCTGCCAGTTGTATAAATAAATGGCAAATAAAAACCCCAGGGGGTGGTTAGATACAATTCTGAGCCAGTCCCTGTTTTCTTTTAATTAAAAAACTTATCAAGCATATCCTGTCTATGTACATATGTATGTGTATACAACTGTCTAGATATATGTGTTAAAATACATAACATCCAGGGAAAAATGAGATTCACTAACTGAGAGATAGCATAAGAGCACAATTGCTCTCTTCCTAAAAACCAAAAACTTTTTTGTTCCCAAACAATAGCTCTAACCTAGTAGTAAATGAGTGATAGCCAATGTCCTTCAGGCATATTGCACAAACTCTTGTCATTGCTGTTTGTTTAGTATCAGCCAAATAGGAGTTTAGCAGATCTGGGACTGTATATGTAAATCAAATTTTACATCTTCCTGTGGAGAAAAGGAGTAGCAGCCTGAAACAGTGGTTTTATTTGTGCTTATTATGTTTTTATATTTTACTTATTTATGGTTTTGATCTTGATACTGCTAAATAATTTTCAATTGTCTAAATGAGACCATAAAGTCCACAATAAGGCTAAATTTAACTGCTGTTAATTTATAACTATTTGCTAAGTAAGGGATGAATGCTGTTAGTGATGCGTTGTGAGAACCTCCTGGCTGAGTTGCTGCATCAGACATGCCATGAGGGAGATTGGGACTATATCCCAGATACAGCTATTGAAACTGCTTAAAGCAAACATCAAAGTTTGGCTTTTGAAGTGAAACAGTTCGGGCCGAGTTTGAGTTACGTCAAAACATTTATTTTAGAGGAGACTGGCAAGAGCAAAAGAGGCCAGAAGCTCACCCCTCTCTAATGGTAGCTCAGAATGACCATGGGCTGCAGAAGGATGAAGTTTTCCCTGTTCCCAGGCATAACTCCCCACACGAACCTCAGCTACAACATGGATTAACAGGTCTGGCCCTGCATGCCCTGTGCATACAGTTATGGTCTCCTTTATTTCATGTGGATTTGAATGTTATAAGCACAGCAGATTTGGGGATCAAACTAAATAGGTATCCCCCAGCTTCACCTCAGGCGCTGGCACTAAAGAGAGATTGGAAGTTAAAACACGACGGTATTTAATCACACAATTGCATTTTGGAGCTCTTAACTGAGGTTTTTCAAGATCATACGTGAGTGGAAAGATGAAGATGAAATGACTCACCGTCACCGTCTGCTGAGGTGCAACCACTTTCCCCAAAAGTGGTGTGAAGGAACATGGCGAAAACGCTCAGTAGAGCAGTGGGCTGTGCCATCCTGGGCGCGCTGCATGTGTGCAGCGGGGGGTGCGAGCGACAGCCGGGCCGCTCCTTTATAGCCCAGCAGCCCCGCGGCCTGCCGCGGCCCCTCAGCGGGAAACGTAAACATGCCTACGCACCGCGGGCGGCTGGCAGCGGGCAGGAAGCCAAAGTCAAGATAATTGCTGAGCTTTTTCTGTCAAGCAGCTTCCCTTTTCTGGACCTAGCCCGCCGACTCGTTTGGGCAAACCTGGTAAAGCCCAGTGGGAAAGGGAGAACGTTTTGTGGACAGTGCTGCTGGCTCAGCTGGTGTGATTTGTGCTGCTGGTTTCCCTAAGAGCATGGTTTAGTCCTGGCATCCGCTTTGCTCCCCAGAGAGCTGCACAGGTCCAAGGGAGAAAAACCTTCAAGGTATGAAACGTTAAGTATGATTGTTTTTGTTTATTCTTTAACTACTTGGATCAAAAGCAGCACTGGCAGCATGTGATTGTTTACTCTTGTGAGACCCTAGCTGGAGCACGCCATTCAGCTCCAACATAAGGACACATAGATGATTAATCAAGTCCAGAGGAAGTTGGGAAGGTGGGGAGAGTGCTGGAACACATCTCCTGCACAGACGGGCTGAGGGTGTTGGGGTTGTTCATCCCACAGAAGAGGAGGCTCTGGGGAGATTTTATCATGGCCTTTCAGTATGTAAAGGATGTTTATAAGAAAGATGGGGAGCAATTATTTACCAAGGCCTTAGTAGTGACGGGACAAGAGGCAATGTTTTTAAATTAAAAGAGCGTAGGTTTAGATTGGGCATACAGAAGAAATTCTTCCCTGAATGGGAAGAACGCTGGTGGTGGGGCTCTGGCACAGGCTGCCCAGAGAAACTGTGCCTGCCCCATCACTGGAAGTGCTCACAGCCAGCTTTGAGTAACATGGTTTAATAGAACGTGTCCCTGTACATGTCAGGGAGGTTGGAGCAAGGGAATCTTTCAACCCCAAACCTTCTGTGATTCTATGAAGTCCTGCACAATGCAATCCAGAAAGCCATGTGATTTAAAAGACTAATTCTGCAAAATGTGGCTCCTGAGAGCAAACCGGCACATCTCACATGTTTTCAGGCTTTGGACAAAGCAAAGGTGGAAAGTGAAAGATAAAGAGGTGTTAAGATATTTCCTTTTCACCTTTTCTGTGGCAGAACACACCGACGCACACTAGAGCGTAAAGCAGGGCCGTGCACAGGGCTGACTGATGTGGCTGACTACAGGTGAGCTGAGGGCCTGAAACAGAAGAGCAAGCTCTGGACCTGGCTGCACCAAAAAAAGCCTCAGGTTGGAAGTGTAAAGGAAACTGAGGGCAAAGTTCACAACAACACCCAAGCAAACAGAAAAATGATGACACTATAATAAGGAAGCTCAATATGGAAGCCACATCGGCTTTTTTGTTTGCAAGGAAATAATTAAAAATGCTCACCAAAGCGAAGAAAGCTCAGGTCTCTTGGCTAGAAAAATGTCCTTCTTTCCAGGACATCAGGGGCTGTCCTGCAGTGTCTCTTGCTGCCCTAGCCAAGGGGCACTGGGTAGTCAAGGCACTATTTCTGGAATCCCCTGCCCAGTTTTAATAGGAAGAAATTGCCCCCTTTCCACAAGAGTTCAGTGAGATTGACTGGAAGATCTCCAGAATCTGTACCAAGCCCCACCTTATGGAGCCTCCCTGGAGCTCCCCACCAAAGCATTCCCGGCAGGTGCACTGTGCCTAGGTAGGTACAGAAGGGTGGGTTGGGGCTCCCTGGCCAGCATGCCAGCATTTGCCATGTGTGTCAGGACTCTCCTTGCTTTGCCTCCAGGGAAGAGCACAATTCATCTTGTCCCAACACAGACATTAAAAAGATGAAATCTAAACCCTTAAAGGCACTTATTTCCCTCCACTGAATTAAGGTGAGCCCAGGGTGAGGCAGGCTAGGTATCTGCTCAGCAGATCTCTACAATACCTCACACCCAACAGGGAAGGTCCCACCACCAACAGGAGAGGGACCTGCCTGGCCACCCACACAAAGCAGGAGCTGGACATTGTGCAGGGGCCAGGGAGCCACTGGAGGTGGCACCACCATGGGCTGACAGACCTTCACTCAAGAGCTTGACTTCTTTCACAGAACTGTTTGTGTCAGTGCTAAATTCACACAGTATCCCTTCAAGAAATTCCCTCTCTCTGAGTCAGCTGGTGGGATTTTAGCAGTTATTTGTTCTCATCTCTCATGCTCAAGTTTTGTGTGCTTGACCAAAGTACTTTGCAGCCAAACTTGAATTAGTGAGATTGAGTTTTGATTTCTCATACCTAAGGCCTACCCCTTGCTTGCTTTAGAAAAGATTAGTTGAGAATTTCACCACTTTTCTTAATAATCTTCCTTGTAATATTATTCTAGAAACCTTCAAGGTAGTTTCTACCTCATTTTCAGCCAAAAATGTCATTAAAGAAAGGCTCTCCTGTGCAAATTGATCACTATCCAGAAATGACACCTTCTCACTTTAAATTTTTCTTGTTTATAATTGAGTGGGCTATCACTTTGATCTTTTTTTTTTTCTTTTTTCCTGTTTCAGTTGGAGCAAACTAAAAGAAAAAGTCTTGTCAGACATAATATTTTTGTTGAACATGAATAATCTTACTATCAGAGCTGTGCTGCTCAGGGGATTTCCATGTTGTCATGGCTATATTTTGTCTGGGTGGGGAAATGAGGGACCACAGTGAAAAGAAAAAAAACTAGTATCTAGAAAACCCTGAAGCAAAAGTACTGTTTGTTTTACTTCTGTACCTCTGCTTCAGAAGCTGTTTGATTTCTAGGAGATATTTGAGTCTATCCATTTCACCTTTTTGCCCTTCTCTAGTATCTGGGACACAGGAAATGAAATCTGTGAGTCTAAATCTTAGGACAGCTGTAGGGTTAGTACTCAGAAGATGCTAAAAGAAAGATGGATTACTTTTTACTTGCAATAAATTTACACTGCTTCTGCTTCCTCATTGAAGATTCCACAAAAAAACCCGACAAACCAACAACAAGAAAACCAACCCACAACAAAAACCCCTTCCAGTTTAAACAGGTAACTTTTGAAGGTCCAGTAAAAATGTACCTGTTCTTCATGGGTACACTAGGTCTCTTTTGGTCCCAACACTCTGGTTTGGAGTTTCTGAGTCATTATACAGCCTCTTACATTTTTAGCCACTAACAAAGTCCCAGTTAAAACTTCCATGACTATGAAAAAGAAGTTTTTCACTGCCCTGTGGTGCATAAGTCTATGCTATGCATACAGTGTTTCAGCACTTTCTCACTCAGCGCTTTCTACTGACCCCTACATGTTCTCCAGTGCTTTCTTGGATTATCACTTTTGTGGCAGGTATTGACTAAACAGGTAAGTCATCCACAAGTTAGCATCCATCTTTGCCTCTTATAATGTTTGTTCACTCATGGTTTGTTTTTTTTTCCTCCTGAGGACATAAAAGTATTTTTTGATTCTGCTTTGGCTCCAAAATTTGCAGAAGGTTTCTGTACAGATGCTACATTTAAATCTGCTATCAGTATCTGTTTAGAAAGAGGAAGTGAATGAATCCCTTCCTTCTATCAACAACAGTTTTCAAAGGCTCCAGTTCAGGGAATTCCCAGAGCCTCTGTGACAGATGACTGGAGTGGATCCTCCAGGCACATCCCAGGGTGGAGCACTGGAGACAGGGCATTTGTACACTGAAGGGTGGAGGATGCAGAAGTCCTCGTGTTTGAGGAGCTCACCTGGTGTGTCCTGGTTAGATCCCCAAGGGTACCCATGGCCCAGCTTGAGACTGAGTGTGGGGGGAGCTTTTCTCAGGTTGGTCATAATTGGCAGGAGCTTCTTGGCCCTCTCAGGCATGGGGGTTCCTCTGTTCCCTGGGCTGCTAATAAATTATCTCATTATATCCCAGAGTCTCATTAGAGCATGTAGTATGTAAGTGCTCAAACAGACTTCATACTTAGATTTTTTTTTTTTTAACCATATACTCCAGGAATCAGAAATCTTTCAGCCAGCTTCAGATGTGAAGAGGAGGACTTCTACATGAAAATTAAAAAAAAAAAAAAAGAGAGAGAGAGAAAAAAAGAAAATAAAGGTCCAGCATCTTACCTTTTTTTTTTTTGTTGTTGCTTTCTGACATTTCTTGCCCTTACCTGCTTCATAAACCTGGTTGTATGTGTCTTCTCCCTGGTGAAGGCATCTCTCAACAGCTCCACAGCTGAAGGTCTGTGGGTTAGCCTCGGGCTGCTCTAAGAAATGCTCTGGCCCAAGAGCAGGAGCATGTGGGAGGCAGTCTTGCTTAAGGCAACATAGTCATGAGC
The DNA here is from genome assembly GCA_013400775.1 of Chaetops frenatus. NCBI lineage: Eukaryota > Metazoa > Chordata > Aves > Passeriformes > Picathartidae > Chaetops > Chaetops frenatus. Next base: position 51,931 of record VZTR01018965.1, read on the forward strand.
ATAACTTGAAACCTTGGGTGAAGAACAAAACCCTGAGATTAAATGGATTTACTCTGCAAGACACGGTGTTTCACTTATCACCAAATTATTTCAGTCTGTGGAGTGTGAGAGCTATGCAGGGTGGAAGATAGACAGTTTGTCATCACATTGCCCTGAAGAATGGAGCTTTGTGTGACAAAGAGAAGAAAATTTTGAAAATTTTTTTGAACTGTGTTTGTCTTTGTCTTTGAGGTTTTGCCACCTAAAATTGCTTTGAACTTCCCCAGGACTCATAAACTGGCACCTTAATAACAAGGAGAACTATTATACTGAGGGAAAAATGCAAATAAGCTGGAAAAACATTGCTGGTTGAAGTGTAAACCAGGAGGAACTGATGTGCACTTTGGTCAGGCATTCAAATATTCAGAGATTAGACTACAAAACAACAGGGTAGGCTGAAAAAAGTGAGCTTTTTTCACCTCTCCTTACGTGACAGATACAGCAACAGCAGAAACAAGAACAGTCATGTTTATAGGTCTGTACTTCTTTTATTTGCTTGCTAGTTTGCAAGACTTCAGAGTGTTCAGGATATTATTTTTAACTATCCTCTACATCAACTGGAGTTAAAGCATAAAGACATGAAAGCTTAAATTGTTTTCATGTTATTTGTTCTAGGTCTAAAAGGATATCTGCAAGATGTATTACTCACTTTTGAGATCTGATAGGAGAGCACCTGTCCTTGCTCATATATATTTTTCAGACACAATGTTGGGCTAAAACCCTGTCATTTTGGTGACAATGAGGCATTTTGTGAATGCATTTTAATTCTGTAAAATGCTTAATTCTGACTCTTGCAACTTTTAAATTAAAGTTTCCAATTTTCATTCTTTTTAATTAATTTGGTTTTAGAAGTGCTTTTAGTTTCAAAATGTGAATTACTAAAAACTAATTTGGTTTCATCTGAATACTTTATTTAAGAATCTGTCCACACAAGCTGTGGTTGCTTTTGGATATTTAATATCTCACCATAGCCTTCTTGCATGCAGACCCCATTCCAGAAATGAACACCAAGGGAATGTAGGAGGCACAATTCCAATATATGACTAGTCCATGACTCAGAGCTGAACTGTTCTGTAAGCTTCAGATGAAAAACAGGTGTAGACCTCAGCAAAGAGGAAAAAGGAAAGGAGCAAACAGAGGCAACATGATGGTGTGTCCCTGTAAAACAGAACAGATGGAGAGAAATCATCCTGAGGAAGCTGAGGCTAGTGGCAAGTGTGAAAGAGCAAGAGTGTTTGAAATGCTGAAATAGTGTTTGTAATATTTATGTTTATTGTGCTCTGGATGTTAGGCTTCTCTACCATGAGGTAAGAGGGAGGGAGGTGGGGACAGTGTCCACCAGTGAGAGTGGCAGCCCTTCCTTACTTCCCCCCTTTCCCACCTGGGCAGGTGCAGGATCCACATTGGCCTGGCACAGCCCAGTGTGCCAGTACTGCCAGCAATGGCTCCTGCAGCTGTGGAGGTGAACAGCAGTGGGAACCGAATCCCCAGGGAAAACAGCTGGTATCAGTGACAAAGGCAGGATGCCCACAGCCCCCAGGGAGCTGGGGACAGGTGGGATGGGAAGGACCATGGCTCCTGAGCTGGGTGCCCTGACAAGAGGCTGACCCTGCCAATGTTTGCCCCCTCGCACCATTTCCATGGGGTTTGTGCTGCACCCCTCACATTCCAAACCCACTGTGTCCCGGTCCTCATCCCTGCTCCTGGAGAGCCCTCAGGGAGAGGCAAGTCCTCCAGGGACAGGCTGAGGAGGATGGTGGGTTTCTAAACCAAGTTTTGTGCTGTTTAGGTGAATATGAAGTGGACTTGGTTAGCAGCTTGGGTGGATCATGCTGCCAAAGGCCACCTTGAATATCTGCATGGGTTCTCTCTGCTCCTCCTTGCCCATCTCAGCACATCCCAGTCTCCCAGTGGCTCAGCAAGCAGCACTGAAGAGGCAGCTACAGCCGTGCTCACTGTTAGCCACAAGGATAACAGAATTTACTGGTTAAGCATACCATGATCGAATACCTTACCTTGTTGGTAAGGCTAGAGCCACTAAAATATTTTGAAGATTGTTTTTTATAAAACGTTTACCTTAAGCAAATGAGTACTAGATAAATATTAGATAAGAAAAGGTCACAAGGGAGGTTGATAAGTTAAATGCTTTCGTACTTGAACACGTTTAAAAATCTCTTCCCTGGTATAAAACCAATTTAAAAGTAGAGGAACTGAGAAAATCAGACAAGAAAATGAAATCACAACTGATTGTAAACAGATACTATCAAAGGTAACAAAAAGGTATATATTTAATGTGATTTGGTTTGGCCCAAGTTTTATGCATGAGATGTTTAGAGGTTCAGAATTAATTACGTCTATGTTGTACCAATTATATAGAAGTAATGTTTGAGATATCATTAGATTGATATCTGCAAACTACAGGAAAATATATGTGATCTGCCTGAAAGATTATCCTCCTTTTAAAATATTAATGTGGGGGTAGGGAAATCTCCATAACAGGGAAAAATAATTACACATTTTCTCCCCATTCATGCTGCCAGATTAGTGAGGAGAAAAAGAAATATGCAGAAAGGGCTTTGATTTCAGAAGGCTGTGACAGGACCCCATCTGGCAGAGCTGGCATGAGGATCTGTTGTCATCTTGTCATAACAGAGAGCATTCAAAAACCAACAAGAGATGGTTTCACATTTGAAAATGCACGAACTCCATCAGATTTCAGTGCTGTCCAGGATAACCCAGGATGCATTCTCCAGGCTGGCTCTCAGCCCAGCTACCAGCAACAGGCTCCACTCTTCCCTCCATGCCTCTCTCTTTTAATCTCTGTTAAAGCCTGCTCCTGGCTGCTTTTGGCTGTCTACATTGCTGCTGCAAAATACCCATTCGTTGTCTCACTCTCACTCCTCCCATCCCACCCTGCTCCTCATGCTCCAGATTTCTCTTCAGTCAATCTCAGGGACAGAATTGTCCTTCCCATGTCCCCTAAGGCAGGGTTTCACAACCACCACCACCACAAGGCCAACAGGCGATGTTTGCCTTGCTTCTGCCAGGGCAGGGAACAAAGAATTGTATTCAACCACTGAAAAAAAAGTGATGAGCCTCAGAGAAAATGTAGACCTGCTGGATACCTCTCTAATCCCAAGGGACACATTCTTATTTGCTTTGTATTTCTTGTTTCATTTCTTGTTTCATTTGCCTCCTCCCCTCAAAGCCGGGAAAAAACCCCCAAACCAAGGATGATTAGTTTTTCTTTCTCTAGGAGATTAAATTGGTCTGTGTTAATAATGTAAAAAAATGAAAAGTGACCTAGGCCTGAAATCTAGAGCACAATGTGTGCTCAACAGAAATCTTCAGGTGTGGTGTCCAGCAGGTTTACATAGCACAGCAGAACACTGCTTGACATATTATTATTAGTAATAACATCATCATCATCATTATTACTATTACTGTTGTGATTATTGATATTATCATCATCTACATGGCAATTCTTTCTGAGTGATTTCTGTGACAGTGAGTGTCTAATGTGTAGTCATATGGGACTTACAAGACTTTCCAGCTCTCCTTTGCTTCACACTGAAGTATATTAAAAAATGACCAAAGATATACAAGGAATTTCACCACAACAATGTAGAAAATACTCTGATTCAGTGAGAATTTCGTATTGTCTGAATGGGAGAACTAAGGGGATGGTAAAACCAAAAAACCTGCTCCCAAATATGCTGAGCTTTCAATGCAACACATAGACTGGCCCAGCAATATTCTTAGTCCAGGAAAGGTTGGTGGTACAGACACCACCTCAGATGCTGTACACCTGTAGGTGTGAAATTTGGTTGCTAAACAATTATTATTATTTATTAGCACACAGCTCTGATCCTTGTAATTTACTGTACTGAGGTGGGCTCAGAGCACTCCGTGTCAGCACAGCTGCATCACAGCTGCTGTTCACTCCCTGGATCTAGACAAGATGTGCTCCACTGAATGCTGTGAATGTAACCTGAGACTTTTCAAGGTAGAACAGACTGTGCTGGTATGGTCTGTCCTGCAGCACAACACTGTCCAAAGAATATCACCCTCTCTTTATCAGTTCTCATTGTGATGCCTGAGTTATTGCATTGCTTCTTCTCAAGACCTGAAGTGAAAGAGGAATTAATGCACACCTGTAAATTTGTCTAAACAACTTTCAGACAGCAGACCGTGCCTACTTTGTTTTATAAAAGTAAATTGTCAGAAAGCCCTACTCACACAGCTAATTGCAGTCAAGAATGAAATCATCACTTTTTCATGTTTTTGAACACATAAACGAAACTGTAAGGCTTTAAACTTCACACTCAGTAAACAGGTCGTCCTGACACAAAATTTTCCCTCCGCTTTTTGCTGAAGTGCACAGAGCCAGACACAGTACTCTCAATAAGAGTCTCACTAATCCTTGTGTGGAGGGATATTGTCTCCACTGCAGTTCTCCACGTTCTAGTGCTTATACACTCATTCTGCATTTACTGGTAACACCTGCTGAATTACATGGCCACAGTCTTACCTAACTTCATTTTGGAACCATTAGCCCTGTGAACTCGGAGCTCTATCTAATAAAAGGGCTGGGAGAGTGCAGACATTGACCAGATGACATACAAAATCTGACTTCTGGGAATGTGAGGCTGCTGCTTGGCATACCTATTGTAGTCAGGCCCACTTGGGACATGAATTGCTTAATTTCATAGGGCTGTTATTGCCTTGCTCACATACCTTCCCTACAAGCTGCAGTCAGCCTTCCAGCTGCTTGGTCTGCCTATCTGGGGTGTCCAGCATGGGCTGAACAGACAACACCACAATTGAAAATTGTGTCATTAGGGAACACTTTACTCAAAGTGGTTCTGATGAGCAAAGAAACAGTCATTATTCTTTACAATTCCAGCACTATAGTTAAACAGATATGTTGCCTATATAGAGAGAGTAGAAGAAAAAAAATTAAAGAATTAGAAATTGTAGTGTAAAACAGTTCTCAGTGCCTGCAGAGGCAGCAAAAGCAGGAGAAGTTGACCTGAGGTAGGATGGCTTATCCATCTTACAACTTCTGAGAGACAAGCATGGTGCTTGTGGAGAGGTCTGTCAGGAACTGTGCAGTGTCAGCATCCAGGAATGGGAGCCAGTGTCCCAGAGAGAAGGAAGAAAAAAGTCTTGACCAATTTTTGGGTCTCTGCATACAGGCATGGTACAGAACACACCAGCCCTGAAGTTATGGCTTCTTGTAAATTACCTGCAGCATTACAGGGCTTGTTCCTTGCTGTGGGTAGAGCATAGGCCAAGAAGGAGCTTTTTGTTTGCTGTCCACCTTGCTGAACAATAGTATAGAATCACAGAACCATTAAGGCTGTAAAAGACCTCCAAGATCACTGAGTCCAATCTTTGGCTGAACACCCTCATGCCAAATAAACCATAGCACCAAGTACAGCGTCCACTTGTTGCTTGAATACCTCCGGTGATGTTGACTCCATTACATCCCTGGGCGGCCCATTCCAATGCTTAGCCACCCTTTCCATGAAAAAATTCTTCGTGATAGACAACCTGACCCTCCCCTGGCCCAGCTTCAGGCCATTTTCTCTAGTTGCCTGGGGCTGATCCTCAGCTGGCTACACCCTCCTTTCAGGGAGTTGTAGAGAGTGATAAGGTCTCCACTGAGCCTCCTTTTCTCAAGGATAAACATCCCGGGCTCCCTCATCTGCTCCTCACAGGACTTGTGTTCCTGACCTTTCCCCAACACCTCAGTGTCTTTCTTGCTGTGAGGGGCTCAACTGGACACAGGGTTCAAGGTGTGGCCCCACCAGTGCCCAGCACAGAGGGACAGTCACTGCCCTGGTCCTGCTGGCCACACCATTGCTGATACATTCAGGACATCCTTGGCCTTCTTGGCCACCTGGGCACACCCTGGCTCATGTTCAGCCACTGCTGACCAGCACCCCCAGGCCCTTTCCCACCCAGCAGCTTTCCAGCCACTCTGCCCCAGCCTGGAGCTGCAGGGGGTTGTTGTGACCCAGGGACAGGATCACAACAGGAACCTCTCACACCATTGGCCTCAGCCCGTGGATCCAGCCTGTCCAGATCCCTCTGCAGAGCCTTCCTGCCCTCCAGCGGATCAACGCTCACAGCCAGCTTGGTGCCATCTGCAAACTGACCGAGGTTGTTCTTGATCCCCTCATTCAGATCTTTGTTAAAGGTACTGAACAGGACTGGGCCCAGTACTGAGCCTTGGGACACCCCACTGGTGACTGCCCAACAACTGGATGTACATATTAACTTTGCTGGCAAGATCTCTTCGCAGTCAGCAGAGGTGCATGTGCTGCAGGAGGAGTCAGCCACATGCAGACCCTCAGAGGGGCCGGGCAGTTCCCCTTCCATCCTAGCAGGTACTCTCTCTTTCACAGTATTAGCCAGAATTTGCTGTCACTGCACAAAGCTGATTTCTCTCCAATATAATGCATACAGGGAAGATAAATATATGCTGGCTCTTACTGTCTACCATGGCATGAATTAAAATCACATACTGCTGTCTGACTTGCAGGAATGACATTGAGTTTTGCATGTGACACAGTTTTTAACTTAGCTTTCACTACACAGTGGTTTAAATGCCTTAAAAGTGAAGTAAAATGTCAAAACTAAGTCAGAAATTGATCAGTCATATAAGCCTGTTTCCTCATATGAAAAGGAAGCAATGCTGGTAAAAGCAATAAACAGGGATTGCTTGCAGGTTATGCAGGCTGCCCAACCTTTCGGTGACCTTGGCCTGAGGTTTGTTTGTTTGAACATGGAAACACACCTACCTCCCCTGCTTTCACTTTTGAAGGCAAACACAAACCCAGCCTCAGAGCAGCAGAAGCAAGACTGCCATGGTGGCCATCAGGTCAAGGTGTCTCTGTTCACGGCCAAAATGTTATTTTGCTAAACTAAGCCTGCACCTTGTAAAAGAAAATGAAAAAGAAAAAAAAACAAGGAGCATAGTAAAATTTTGAATATCAGGCAGCCAAAGAGAAAAACCAAACCACAACAGACAGCAGCTACTGAAATGTACACTTGTTAAAACTCAAGATGCAAGTGATCAGTGAGGTTCCAAAGTAGGAAAGGATGGCCCTGACCATGGACTTAGGGATGGGGCAGTGATACTGCTAGTGTCCTCTGTTTCTTCCTGTGATCAAGTAGAAAAGGAAGTCATGAAGTGCATTCTTCTTTTCTCAAGGAGACAGTGGTGAAAACTATGGAAGAGTAGAGCGGTTGATGGTCTGGGGTCTCAGCTCTCCTTTCTCCACAACTCAGCTGGCTGGAGGAGCCGAGCCACTGCAGTGAAGGAAGCCATCTGCACCTGGGCATAGAAGAGAGCAGGTTCCTGCTCCTGTGAAGAGTAGGAAAGGCCAGGTGAGACACAGAGACACTAAGACAAGGGTCCCTTCCACCCAGCACTGCTGCCTGGCCCAAGGCAAACCAGAAGGCAGGGTGCTGGAGTGCCTCATGGCAACCTGCTCTGGTAGCAGTACACTAAATGCACTGATAAGAGTGCAACATCAGTGTTCAAACATTCCCCCAATCATAGAATCACAGAATTAAAGAATCCCAGAATCCTTAAAATTGGAAAAGACCGCCAAGTTCAAGTCTGACCATGAGTGCAGCACTGCCAAGCCCACCCCAAAACCATATCCCCAGGAGCCACATCTACATCTCTTAAATGCCTCCAGGCATACATCATGACAAATGCCATCCCTCCTTCCCTGAAACTGTGCAGGGTGACCAGACCTTCACTTGGGGCAAACTGAGGTCAACTTCAGCATTTACATTCCCTTCCTTGAATGTTTCCATGAGTATCAGATCCAGTAAATTTTAATAAACTGTACTCCATGGACTCAGCCACACTTGGAGGAAAATCTGAAATTTTAAGTGCTGGCTGCTCTAACTGAAAATCAGGAGTGTAGAGTGAGATCCTCCACCACCACAGATGCATCACTTAGTGGTTCAAGATCATTTGTCAGTGTCTAGAGGGTAATGTTATAATTCTCTATAGAAACTCCATCTCACCAGTGAAAATTTTTAGTGCTTGCCAATGTTTCACTAATTGGCTTCTCCTGTCAACACCCTTTTTCGCATGCTAAAGCACTTACCAGTTGTGAATGCTTATGTGAAGTGAAATTTGCAAGGAAAAGGGAGTTGCATTGCAAATCACAATCTGGATCTGGATTGCAAGTCACTGACTGGAATCACAGCTTCACACTTTCTCAGCTGTTACATTTAAGTTTCTCAGCTTTCTGATTATTACAGGGAAAAAAGTTCAAAGTGGTATTATCCAGTTTAACTCGTACTCAAGGAAAATATTTTCAAAGTAATATAGTAAAAGAGGGGGAAAAGCAATTTCTGTGGGTTTGTGCTTTCACTGGGAAGCTTTCAAAACTCCCATGATAAATGTTTTGTTACCAAAAGTTTGATTTTCACAGCTGATCAACACCTAAGGTTTATCTGTTATGTGTTGATAACTACCTCTAAGTAGTTGACCATGTTTTTGAGTAACTAGAAATGTATTTCTCTCCCTGAATTTTAGGAACTATTTTGAGAAGGACTGTTCATGGTTTCTTACACGTAATAATTTTCCTTCTATTTCACAGCCCCTTTGCCTTACTGTGGAGCTACATGGGGCAGTTTTATTGATTTCTGTGGATTATCATTTAAGGGAAAATGTATGTAAAATATTTTGGAGATCTGCCCAGAATTGAGACTGATTTTATGTTGACTCAGTCATGGCTTAGACAATGCATAAGGAGTACTGATTTCTGTCTGCAGTCTAATGCAGTTACCTTCAGCCTCACAGCAAAGAGGATGTAGACACCATCACAAGCATGCATTGAAAAAAAAAAGAGTGGAATCAAACTATTTACAGCACATTGATTTGGAGCTACTGGTAACAAACACCACAAAATCTTACTTTATAAGATAAGTAAACACAAACTTCATTTCATGGAGAGGAAACACACTCTGCAATGTGAACTATGAATCCTGCCAGCATCCTGATCCTTTAGCAACATTTTTATTTGGCTTTTTTTTTCCACTTGTCCATCAAATTCAAATACCTGAAAAGGATGAGAAGCTTGAAAGAGGAATTGAACATTGTTGGTTAGGCAGACAGATTGGAAAGGGCACCAACGTTTAAACAGAACCACAGGGTTTGGAATATGTTGTACTCCTGCCCTATGGAGACTTAATGAAGACAATCTTGTTAACAGTAATTAGTAGCCAGAGGCACTACATGAATGAATATGCATTTCCAGTGAAGTCACGGTGGTTGTTAAACAGCATTTGGGAAAGTCTGTTACTTAGAAAGTAATAACAATAATGAACCCTTTCATTTCTGCTCCTTTCTGAAACCACAGAAAGACCATACCAAAAAAANATCATGAGAAGTTTTCATTTGAGCTTTTATATCAGTTTCACTTTATTTTCTCTGAAATTGCTTGCACAAGTAAAACCATGATGAGAGCTCTGGATTACACTGAGTTACCAAGCCCAGCAACAGGGGATGTAGTGTGGAAAATGTACTGTGAATCACCACAGCACATAGCCATATTCTGTCTCTGCCACAGATATGCAGCTTAGGGTCCTATATAGGTGTACTCTGTCTGCTCCGGGCACCTTTGCTATCTAACACAGGCTTACGCTGTCACAAAAGTGGTATTTTAACACACACATGCAGAATCTAGAAGTTTCCTGACAATTGACTCATATGCACATTTGAATGAGAAAATGGTGTTCAGATAGGAAGTTATCAAAAAACTATGCTTTCCTGTTTATGTAGTAGGGCCAATACTTAGAGCTCAAAAAGTTTATTATATTCCTGAATACTATTAGAATGTTCTTACTAATATAAAAATTACCAACTCTTTGTGTGCGCTGAACTTTTCTGTTCCAAGGTAAGAATAGGCAGGTGATGAAGCAGAGGGTTCAACATTAGCTAGAAACTGAAAAGATACCAGCTCTGGGGGCTGTGAAGAGTTAAGCAACTTCAACTGGTTTGAACTCATTATTTAGTTGGGCTGGAAGTCTTCAGAACAGAGGTTCTGGAAAGAGAAACAGACTTGATAGCTGATTTGTTGTTGGTGATCCAGGCCCGTAAGTGTAGTTTCCTGGGTCCAGAGGCAGTGGAACACTGTGGCCAGGTGGTGACTTCCTGTGCAAGGGATTTTGTCATAGACACCAGTGAGGCAAAGATAGCTTCCAGCACCTAATCCATGTAGCTTTTTACCTGTCTTCATCTATTATTAACAAATACTTTTAGAAGGAATATTATTTTTATATAACCACTTGAAAATTGATGTGTAGTTTAGTTGCTACAACCAACAGCATTATCCATGCAAATTACTAAAAATATGTAGGACTGATACATACAAACTTAAAATTCATCTTCCAAAACCTAAATTAAGTTCATGAATTACAAGTACCTTGCCACATCTCTGGATCAGTTTATGAATGCCTGGCAAAGATGAAAGGAGCTAAGAGTTGTTTTGGTTTTGTTTTTTTTTCCCCCACAAATATTTGAAAATAATAATTTCAATAATTACAAACAGTGATGAATTTGATAGCTCTGCTAATGATGCTTGTCATGCAATTTACTCTGAAATCCTTCCATCTACCCTAAACCACAAAAATCTAGTGCATTCAAATCTGCTGCAAGAATTTACTACATTTGAAAGGACAGTCTATGACTGCTATTTTAGACAGTGAGTTCCAGATTCTTACCTTAATTAAAGCTCAGCTCTCTTACTAGGTTTCCCATGCTAAAAAGAGATACAGAAACTCATGTTAGCATGTTTTGTTCCATGTCTTCATTTAAACACATTACCTAATGGACTATTTTGTTGTGCAAAAATAAACAAAAGTATTTCTGCAAAAAACATTTGCCTAGGTAGATTTTTATATTTACCCTAAAGAAGCAGAAGTGGTTCATATAGGTGTGGGTGCGACGTGACACTTTTGCCTGTGGTCTATGTGCTAGAACTGTTTTATCTAATGAACCACTAGCGTGCAAGCAACCTGCTGCTGGCTGTACGTGTTGGGAATGAATGATTGTGGTCTGCATGTTTCTCATAGATCAGCACTCTACAGCTACTTAATTGCATAAGAAAATCTCTCTCTTTTGAAGAAGTTTCACTTCTCACAGGTGAAAATGGAAAAATCTTACGCTTGGCAAGATGCACAGTCCTTCTCCCTTGCCCTTCCTTAACCCTTCCTTTCCCTTGTTTAACTCTTCTCTTCCTGTCCCTTCCTTAACCCTTCCCTTCCTTTCCTTAACTATTCCTTTCCTTAACCCTTTTTTTCCCTTCCTTAACCCTTCCCTTCTCCAGAGATGAAGAGAAAAAAGGTCATAGCTTCCACTACATTGCCACCACCACTTTTAAAAAAACCTTTTTAACAGAAGAGGTTAACTGGACCAGCTTCATGCCCTCTCTAATCCCCCACTGTCACAGACCCTCTGAAGAGGCAGAGGTATTTGCCCTTTTTGACTATATGAAGACAAGAATCTACGTAAAAAAAAGAGAAAACTTACTAAATAATGCTATTGATTCTGCATTTAAAATCCACACAAGACTTTGACGAGGATGAAGAGGTCCTCCAGTGCTGCACTGGTCTGACAGTGTGTATCTTTGCCATATTTTCAGATAGGAGGAAGAAAACTGACCTGATATGGAGTTTCCTGATAATATTTCAAATGCCTAAAACATTTAAAACTCATATATGTAAATGTTTATATTTCAGTTGCTGCTGCTACAACAATCAGTGAGACAGTAATTTCATTTGTTTTGTCTATCTGAAAAGTTTGCAAATCCCATCACTTTTAAATAAACATGACAATAAATTTAATGCAGGGGCCTTTTAACCACAGTAACGCATGAGGACCTAATTTAGGTCAGCTTATGTTTGTGAGTTTGTTAGAAGTTCAGCCTACTCAGTCAAATTAGGTCAGCTCACAGTGTCCTGCTCAGTGAAATGTGGCTCTAGAGCAGGAGATGCAAAACCTGTCAAAACAATAACTGAGAAAGCTAGAGGAATGTGGGAGTACATAATCTTTTCTTTCAGGTCAGCATACCACACTTGGCTCTTACAAACAGAAGTGAGAAAACATACACCAAAAGACTTTCCTCAGAAATGTGATTATGTATCTACTCCTTCAATACTATTTACCTGTTTATTTCAATTGTATGTCTGTCTGAATACAATTGCTTTATCAGATAGGTGAATACCGCCCAGGAAATTCTACAATATATTCTCCGCACAGAAAGAAACCCCAGCAATAAGAAATTTGCACTTCCTTCTTAATGAATTCCAAAGAAGTATGGCAGTCTTTCCAAGTGTTATTTTTTCATCTTCATGCACTTTGGCTAAGGAGAAGCAATAAGATAATATATATTGACATTTTCCTTTTAGGTATAGAGATCCTTCCCTCACTAAGCCCTTAAACATGCTTTTGTTCCCCTAAGTCATCTGTGTGTGATCTGTGCTTACTGGGTATTTACACTCCTTCATTAATTAATACCTCTTTAATAATACAGTTCTACTAGAATAAGATTGATTTACTATCTTCAAGCTGCTGCATAGCAGTATTAATTCCCTGTCAGTAGTGCTGACATATAGAAGTCTTTAGCTTATAAACAAAGGAATGCACTTCACTATAGCAAATGTGTCACTCCTTACATGAAGGCAAATTATCTGATGTGCAAAATCATTTAAGGCAATAGAAATTGACAAAACTTTTAGCCAGTCGTCCCCAAAACCTGCCTGGCCTCTGTAATGTGTATGCTACTCTCAATTGTGCTTAATAGCCTTTTCAAGAGTAGTAGTTTATCAGAGCCAGCTCCATTAAAACATCAGTGCAAGAATGTTATCTTGAAAATCTCTGACAAAATATTTCTAAAATACTGTGCAACTCTTGCCAAACAAATCTAATTCTACTTGATTTAATGTATTGATTTGTATATCTTTGTTATGGGAGTTGAGTTTGCAGTTCTAAATACAGAGCAGGTAACTGTTCAGAACTGGTATCAGCACTTACCTCTAGATTAAAAAGGACAAGTGAATCGATCTGAAAACCCAATTTACAATGCCTAACTCAATTTAACCACTTAGTCTGTTCTCCCACTCTGAGAGTGCTTAGACCACTTATAAGCATATATAAATCTAACCCAGATGTGAGCTCAGTGTTTCATAACTAATCCTCCAAGAGCATTAATGCAATCAAAATCAGCTGTAAAACTCACCAGCAAAGAAGTAAACATTTAATAGTTTACCTTCAAGTGTTCTGTAGTGAAGTCCTAAGAATAATGATCTCAAAATACAGTCCTGTATTTATAAACTAGACTTGTAGGTGTCAGCATCAAAAGTCTCCATTAGGAATTAGAGAAATTAAGCTGCTGCTGCAAAATACTTAATCAATCCTATTCCAGTAGTATTATTAGATAGGCATTAATCAATGAAGGAACATATGGTATAACATAAATACCCAAAATGGCACTTCCCCTGAATCCCCCCCCAGTCCAAGCAGAGCATAACTGATGTCAGTAGAATATTTTAAAGAAAATTGCATCCATATTCTGTAATAATATGGATTTACTAGTTTTTTAAGGGTATTTTTAAACCTTTCTAATATATTTGTTTGAAATTGGCCTTTTTTACTTTAAAGACACATCAGAAAGCTTTGTTAGCAATTTACTGTGGACACAGAATTAAATGTGGGAGAAGAATTGCTAATAGCTGATTTCTAGATGGGCTTAACAGAACTGAAACTGCAAAGTCTGACCAGATACCTGGGATGCTTGATTCCAAAATGTGAACTCATTAATGCAGAGAAAAATCTGTACAGACATATGGGGGGAGGCATCAGAACTCTTTTTTTTTCCTCTATAAAATAAAGATTAAGAAAACATGTGGTCATTTTATCTGGCTTCCAAAAGAAAGAAGCCTTTTCAGCTTAGAACAAGAAGCATAACAAAGTCACTGGACCATGGAGTTAGAATTCAACCTGAACAAGAGTGAAATGTTTTCTAGAACTGGAGTGTTAAAATAAATCAGTGTCTGATGTTCTGCATGCTCTTTCTCATATTTTCTTGCAATTATAAATGAACACTTTACTAAAAACTGCCAAAAGTAATTACTAGGCTTTTTGTTGAGAGCTTTGGGATGAAGTTTCTTGCAGTCAAAAGTCAGTCTCCAGATGTAAACTTGGTTTAGTTTGAAATCAGAATAAAACTGTCCACTGATTTCAGTTGAGAGAAAAATTCATCTTATGAATATAAATACTCCAAAACAAACTCTTGATAGGAAACAGTCTTTGATTTTATCTGTGTACCAGCTCTTTTTTTTTCTCTTTTTTGAGTTTGTCCCCATTTTGTTCCTTACCTTACCATTGTTTTTGTTGTTTGTATGTTCAGATGTGGGTAGTGGTAGAGAAGAGGAAACCTGTTTCTTACTTCTAATTCATCTGTTTCTGAGAAGCCACCCTAGCCCTTCCTTTGCTCAGTTTTGGATCTTTTAAGGAGTCTTGCATTTTAACAATTTGGGTTTACAATCGAACATGAGAAGAATGACATAACAGAGATTTTTCTTCTTTTCCTTAGAACAAGATTGAAGAAAGATCAATTCACACTAGAGTAGCTTGCTTAGGGAAAAAATAAAGCTGTGCTGATTGTCAAGTAGCCTGTGTAATTCAGATAATCAGAGGTGAAAATATGCCATGGGCTAAGCTTCAGAGTTCTCATTAAGTTCAACCAATTTTAAAGGAAGTGGTGGGGGAGAAAAAAAGCCAGATAGACTGAGGTGCTAGAGATATATTTCTTTAAAAGAAAGAGCCAATTGTTGCTAAAAGTATTAGCAGAAAAATGAGAAGAAATTAAGGTTAATCTCTGAAAATTAGGAAAACAAACTTCTACTGATTCTTTGAGATCCTCTGGAAAAGAAGCTGAAACCATCTATTTCCTGCTCCATTTGCCAATGGCAGAGAAGAGAAAGGGCATTTTTTTTGGAAACTGTATTTTGTCTCCTAAGGGTGTATGTATACTGCAGAAAAACTGCCAGCCTTTCTTTGTTTTAGCAAGATTAGTGCAAGCGTCTAAACTAGGTCAATAAACTGTAGCAGTTGTGACACCTGCATATTTCATTTCACTTGACTTGGCTTCATTTTAGGCCCAGTTCTCTTCAACATCTTCATAAATTACTTGGATACAGGACTTAAAGGGATATTAAGTAAACCTGCAAATGATACAAAACTGGGAGGAGCGGACTCCCTCCAAGGCAGAGAGGCCCTGCAGAGAAACCTCAACAAGGCAGAGAGATGTGCAACCACCAACCACATGGTGTTCAGCAAGGGAAAGTGTTGGATTCTGCCCCTGGGATGGGGCAGCCCTGGATGTACAGGCAGCCTGGGGAATGAGAGGCTGCAGAGCAGTGCCATGGAAAGGGCCCTGGGGCTCCAGGTCAATGACAAGTTGAACATGAACCAGCAGTGCCCTGGCAGCCAGGAGAGCCAACCTGGGGGCATCAGGCACAGCATCACCAGCCAGGCAAAGGAGGGGATTGTCCCCTCTGCTCTGCACTGGGGCAGCCTCGCCTCAAGTGGTGGGTGCCACAGCATAAAAAGGATATTAGACCATTAGAGAGTGTCCAAATGATGGCTGGGAGGATGGTGAAGGGTCTGGAGGGGAAGCCGTGTAGGGAGTGGCTGAGACTGAGGGGAAACCTCACTGCAGCTACCGCCCCTTNGGGCCAGGAGTTAGACTTTGATGATGCCTGTGGATCCCGTCCAACTCAGGATATTCTATGATTCTGTGATTCTGTTAGATATAACCTTACTGCAGAACTCTAACCACAAGATCTTACTTCTTATCTTTTAGGCTTCCTCCCAAAAATAATGTAAATGTCCAGTTTAAAAATATTCTGGTTTCATTGTGTCACTAGTAATCATTATCAGGTTAAAGAGGAAAACATGACGCTAAATCAATTGCAACATATACTATCTGAGTGTCAGGTTTTGTAAGGTTTTGATACTGGAAATACTAATTTGATTTTTGTACATACTGTTATTTCCATTAACAAATTAAAAATACCCAATGAAAATCTTACACTGACATAATTAAATATTATTTATCTAAAAAGTAGTAACTTTTCCACAGGATGAACTATGATTAAAACCTTCTCCTAAACTTACTTTATCATAGCTACTGTACATGTGAAGTTCTGCAGTTGGTCAGATTATGAGTTCAACACTTATAATTCTGCACATTAAAAAGTAAATTAAAAAATCATCTTGAACACTGGATGCCATTTGCTGGAAAAACACCAATTCATGATTAACCAGGATGAAATCAAACTTCCTCACATGAAAATGTCTTCCTATCTGTAATTAAGCAAGGAAAGCTTTAGCTTTCTCTATATATGCACATATGTATATAAGTGTACATATATATATAAACATATGTATCTATAGATGTGTACATGTATAAATATATGCATCTATATATATGTATTGGAAACAAAGAAAACATGAACATCTGTCATGAAAAAAGTGAGGAAAAGTGAAGGTTTTGCCTAATTTGAACCATTAATTGTGCAGGGGCACACTCTTTCTTCCTGACAGGTACTGCTGCTACTTTTTAATCAACAGATAGGACATTCACAGTGCAAGGTAAGTACAAGTTTTTCACAAAGTACAGACAACCACTTTTGTTATGTGAATGTAGCACGGTCATGAGCTAGAAGCTTGTCAAGCCATTATGCTAAGTCAAAACTCTGCTATTATGAAGTGTAAGGATGTCCAAAGCATTGCCCTTAAAGCCAAGAATTTGAGAAGTCTTGAATGTGAAGTCTTGCATGCAAGTGAGAAGCATCCTAAATGTAAGTGTTGATGTCTTCCTGGTATTGGGAGGTCTGGAACTGTAGTCATCACTGTAAACATGATGAGTGCTAATTGCTTGAGGGTAGTGACTTTTCTCCATTGACTGCAAACTGCGTTCCTGTTAACACATACTAAGATTGCTCTTGCTGCCAGGGCACACTGCTGGCTCATGTTCAGCTTGCTGTCCACCAATATCCCCAAGTTCTTTTCAACACAGCTGCTCCTCAGCAATTATCATTAAGAGAGGCTACCCTTCTCAGAGGGGCAACCTTTTGTACCTTCCTTCTTGAATATGTTATATGATGAGATGTTGAACTGCAGAATTTTCATCACATTTAAATATTTTCAATAAATTTATTTTAATTACATTCATTACATTTCATTATATTTAAAGTAAACTTCAGAGAAAATTGTTTTTTCTCCACTGCCAAGGACATTTTGTAAAACTGGGAATTAAATTCAATTGCTTTTCTACTTACAAATAAGCATATTAGTTATAGAATCTGTTAAAGGTAATAAAAGCAGTATCAACCCAGGTAATTTTTACTGATAAAGTGAACAATACTACAACTTTTGAAACGTTATGATTGATGTTGCTTTCATTTTATAACTATAACATTGCAAAGAAGTTTGTGTAGTGTGCTTGATTTTCAGATTGCATTTATGACTCTGTTCTTTCAATGGTTTGAAGAGCTTCTCTTAAGCTGTCTTCACACACTTAGAAATTTCAGCAGAGCTAAGAGGCTTTTAACAAAGCAGCTGGCTTCACTTATGAAGAATGAAAAAAAGAAACCATGTCTGAACCTCATGCTCAGTGGAAATTTTGAGGTAAGGACCACAGAGCAGATTGAGGAACTTTTCTTGCTATTATGGTGACAATGTGACATCATTCAGCCATTTTAAAGCAAAAAACCAAAAAAACCCTGTATTTTAAAGTGTTCTGGTTACTTGCAAAATTTTGAATCTTCCTGAACCAGATTTTGCTTTCTGAGGAATAAATCTGGAGGTATTCTACCTATGTAAAGGAATGGATCATAGCCCTGAAACTGACTAATATGGAGCCTGAATTCTGTACAGAATGAAATGCTGAGATTGATTCATGCAGGGAGATTTTATGCAAATTAATAAAAGCATACAAAAATCCTAATTCAGCAGCACCTTTTGGTTTGTAGCTTTTTTTGAAAGAAGATTTTTGCAGGGATAGAATCCAAGTAATTTCAATTATTATGAGAGTATTGATAACATAAGCTTCATTGCATCTTTTCTAAAGCAAACCATCCAAGGCATTTTCTACACAGCATAGACAAGAATATCTGACATAAGTGAAGTTAAGGAGTAAATAAAACATTACAAGACAGCAGGCTGTGAAAACAGGATTAAGCATGTTGCATACAATTAACTGAAAGCAAACTAGTCTTTCAGGTTCAGTTTTAAACTCTGTACCTTAATATCAAATGGGCAGTTACTTCTTCTTTTAGGTCCTGTCACAAACTGTGTCTAAAAGAATTACCTATCTTGATTTTACAACTCTGTGATGAGGAAATTAGTTCATTTGGCTAGTTGCTTCAACAGTTCATCTACTTCCCTATTAAAAATCTTGTTGCTTGTTATTTTGAAGTCAAGGGTTCCAGCCATTGAATCCAGATGGTGTCTATCAGAATGAAGATGGATTCTTGTTAAAATGGTATTTGAAACCTTATTAAGTTTTCCTTTGGTGAAGTAAAGAGACCAAGTTCCTCGCACTTTCTTCTACAAAACATGATATCCTACCATTCTTGACATTATTGTCTGAATACTTGGTAGTTTCAAATATCCTGCTTGAAGTGTAGCTGTAAAAGCTGAACATGATTTAACTGTAACTCTCCTGCTACATCTGAATGCAAAACTACTCAGCATTCCCCCTTCATAAAAACAAGGACCTCCTTCATGTCTGGGTCACAGCTGGGCTGGGAGCTCAAAATCTCTTTAATAACTCTTGTGATACTCAGCTATATTCAAGTAGTAACTGTTGAAAAAATACATTGCAATTGTCAGGGCATACATTCTTTGCTTTGTAAATTATACCTTTACTTTCCCATAGAGGAGTCCGTGCTCACTGCATGAAGCCTGACACTTCATATAACCCACTTCATTTTTTTACTATTTTGCACTGCTCTGCAATCTTAATTTCAAACTTTATCAGTAATGATTTTATGTCCCATTCTAGGTCACAGGAAAAACATATAAACAGTGTATGACTAATACTCGAAGGAGTAATACTTGAAGAACCTTACCCAAATAGTTATTTATTATTTCCAGTAGAAGAAGCTTCTTCTTCCTTTACCCAGGTTTCTGAAATGGAGGGACAGCTTTTTGAAAAAAAAACACCTTTTTTTATTTTCTCATGGAGATCTCCAGTATGGAAAGTCAGAATTAAATGCTTACTAATTAAAGCTGGTTCTTAATAGGAAAGTAGATGTGGAATAAAAGAAAAAACTTAAAGATTGTGGAACATTCAAAAGGCAGAGAACTAGATTGCAATTCTTTTCTATCCGTGTAATATATTAATATGGAGTAAAAAGACCAAATTCTTGTGTGAATATATACATGTTATGTTTTAAAAATATTGGGGATGAATCTGACCAAATTGTATAGGTTATGTGAAGAAATGAGTCTGGTAACAAAGCAGATTTGTATGCATATCATAAAGTCTGTTGTCACATGTAAAACGAGGATGTTGAGGTTTTAGCATGGTTTGCGGGGGCACAACAAAGTTACATCTGTTTCTGTGCTGGTGTGGTTAGCAAAAAATATGTAGAGTGAGGAGACATCAACATTTTTTGTCTGAAGTGATAAGCTGACTGGGTTCTATTCTGAGATTCATATATCACATACAGATGCTTTGATCTGCTACTCCTAGACTGTCCTTTCATACTGTGACTGTCTTTAATCAACAAAGAAATAAACCTGCCATTATTGACATCAGGTTCTAAAAATCTGAAAAAATATTTATAAACTATAAATTTATTTATCTGGTCTCTTAGTTGTTGTCCAACAGTAACTATTCCAGTTCCTCTTTTTTTGTATGCTGCTCTTCCTTTTTTAATACAGAATTGTTTTATACCTCAAAAAGGCAATCTATAAACCTCACAAGGAACATCATCAAATGATATGTGGGTACTATACTATGTCATGCATATTTGGCTAAAAAGTAATAAAGATACATTAAAATGAAAAAATATTCTGTGCAAATATCATTTTCAGCAAAGGGTAAAGGTCGGTGGTTCCCTATGGATTATATGACTTTGGTGGGATTATCTGTATTCTTAAAGAGCATCATATGTTTGAATACTTTGCTGAATTAAACCAGGGGAAAGAATCTTTAAACATTTTGTGCAGTTTTTATTAGGGTAAGTGTGCAGATGAATGCAAAAGAAATACACTTCAGAATGACGGAGCAGTATTCAGATACGAGCTACTAAGACAGTGTAAAATGCTGAAGGTTTGCTAATATCTTGGGCAGCTGACAGACTAAAAATTAAACCCTATACTGAGTTCAGATAATCACAGTTTCCAGTTTCCTATGTTTAGTCATCAGAAAACTTGGCACTGTATATTGGAAGAATACCAGAATGCCACTAAAAACTGAGAATATTTTAGGCATCTCCATTTTCAAATCCAGGGGAATTATTTACAAAGCATGTTCTGAAATGTATGTCACAAAGGTCTATGAAGAAATAGTTCCTATCAACTTATAGTCAGGCATCACTAGACACAAGAGAATGGAGAAATTAGACAAAACTACAAAACACAAAGATCCTATTATCTAGGAAAACCAGTAAGACTCAGACTTCATACAGAAAAAGAAACACCCACTTCAGCTGTAAGTAAGGAGAGCGTTTGACCAAGATTGCTTAATCTGACATAGAAGTCAACTTTCTCTAGGTGTCATGGTGTGCCATAGATATTTTTAGACAAGCACCTATCACACATGAAAATCTGCAGCTTGTGTCTGGAGTATATGGTGCCCTCGAACGCCCTGTGTCAATAAAAAAGGATTCTTAGTGGATAACTGAGAACCCCACGGTGAATTCCAGGCAGTGATGTGATGCTCAAACTCAGCAGTGGAGCCACAAACACTGCAGTACTTGCTGACCCTGCTGCTTCACATCAGGGCCTGCTTGGGGCCGTGTGCTGGGAGGGGAGCAGAGCCTGTGACACCCACACCTGCCACAGAGAGCCTGCAGGCAGGTCTTTAGCAGGTGGCAGAGTTGAGATGTACTGCAAGGTTAGAAATGCAAAGGTTCAATGGCAAAGATTCATCTCCACTGTTTACAAACACATGATGCCCAATTTATCCTGGTCTTAGAGAAAACATTGTTTTCATTTATTCTATTAGCTAGAAATTGCAACACGTTTTAAAAGATTAATTGATTCCAGCATCTAATTCATTAAAAACTAATTAATAACCTGTACATATAACAAAAGCTAAATAGATGTCTTAGTGCATTTAGAAGAATTGGACACATGCTTTTCTTAACCAGATCTGAATGAATACACTACCATCTCTATTTAAGTTCAGAAATTGGTTTAATTTTATTTTTTATTTAGAAATATCATCAGACTACTTAAGATGAGCAAACCATAATTTTCCCAATGGTGGTTTTTTTATTGTTGTTGTTGTTGGTTTTGTTGGTTTTTTTTTTAAAGTAACAGAAATGTGTAGTTGGAATGGAATTTTGCTCTTGCAACAATAAACAAAATAACTTTTCTCATGGAAGAGAGCACTGGACCTGTGAGACATACTTCTCACAGACTTTGAGAAAAAAGATTTTCTAATGTTCATGAACAACAATTTTTCATACATTGATGTCCTCATATGTGTTTTGTCCCCCATCAGGTGATTGTGCTTCTTTAGATGTTTGGAGAAAGACTTTAATATCCTATAAAAGGGAAAAAGGAAATGTTAAAAGTAATTTCATGTTGCAGCCTGAAAACTGCAGTAATAACACCTGTCTATCCATGGGGTGAGGTTTCCAGTTACTAGATTATAGTGAAAAACCAAAGCAGAGGTAAATTAGACATTCCTCACATTACAGACAATGTCTTCCAGCAGGACACTAAAGCTCATTCAGCTGAGGTGCTATAATATCACTGAGATGATGTTTTCATGTTATCCACAGGACTTCATTGCCTTTGGTGGTTTTACAAAACAACACTGTGTTAAAATGCAACTCTTAAACAGAGGTCTTAAACATCAGCTTAATATTACTGGTAAAGAGAGGTATCAAGACTGTTGTTTAAACCAGTAAATGTTATTCAGAACACACAAAGGCAAATTCTTCAATTAAAGGTTTGTTTTTTTTTTTCTATGTCATATTTCAGACTGAACTTTAACAACAATTTCAGGAAATAGATATAAAAGAAAGTAATTAACTAACACCTGGAATAACATATACCCTCAGAGGTTAATTTTGTGCTTAGTACTTTATAACATATTGTCTGATTTGTTAATTTTCAAAAATTCTGTATTAGCAGAATCCTCTCCATTTCCCATTTCAGCAATACTATCCATTGTAGTATGTGCAGGATGAACAAGGAATTTCTATTTTAAAAAAATAACAACATGCTGAGTATTCAATACAAAGATAAATATTTAACTTTCTAGCATTCTCCGATATTGTCAGAATGCACATTTTTTCCTTTAGGAGAATAATTAAAAGTCAGATTTTTTATAAATGTGTAATATTTTTATGTACATGCAGTCCAATATCTATTTTGGGCATATTTTGAAGATACAGCCTTTTTTCAAAAGCAGGAACTGCCTATATATAAAAATGCCTCACAAACTTGCCAAATATCAAAAGCATTTCACTGAATACAGAACTATGCTAAAAGAAAGTATTACCAGTCCTTGGTTTTAGATGGTTACACCAATATTTATCTTTGACTCCAGAAAACAGTTCACTATAAGAAGGCCTTTTTCAGCAAATTGAGTCACAAAAAGTAGTTTCAATGCTGGTTTGACAAAAATAAATGTAGCACTAAATACTGTCAAAAAGCTGGAGGTAGAGTGCCCCAACAGTTTTACTATGTCTGTCTTTAATGAAGGAAATGTATTCCTTTTTTACATGAACACATATTATTTGTATTTCTTTAAGAAACAACATATTTTATGAACATCAAATTTTCTAAGACCATTTAGGGACAGGATGCATGATCAAGAGAAGTGTAACATAGGTCTCTTTTTTAAATGAGGTACTTAAACACTGAGTTAGATTTTCCTTTTCTTGCACACTGGGACATTTAAAACACCACATAAAAAAGGCTTCTCAAGTTTCATAAGTATTACAATTACAGCTTATAACTAGACAGTGATTCAGCAGTGCTTTTTTTCTGTTAAAGAATTGATAAGTGGTCCAGTTTTCATAAGCTGTATATAATATAATCTGTATGAACTCTCCCTATGGCAAGAAGTTCTTTTACTTTATTAAATGATATGTGGAGTTCTGAATCTTTGCTGTGTAGTATCAAATGGCTGCTGTGGGTATAAACAGGTTTTGTAATAGTTCTTCAACATAATAATAGATGGTTTTGATAAAGACATGTTAACTACATATTAATAGAAATCCTGCTTCAGTGGAACTCCTATCTGAATGAACATCTGAATATGTTACTAAAGTTATTAACAGAAGGAACAACAGTAACAGCAGTAACCATATGACAGTTAATTTAGAAGGAACAAGCATAATGCGAGGGCCTGTGCTAAATGTATTCAAAACATAAACACACAGAAATATGATGTGATATCCCTTTCTTCAAAAACAGAGCATTTTTAAAAGGGCTATTCAGGATTTGAAAGCAGAATAAGAAATGTAACACCGTTTATCCAATGCATAATATTGTTGATATTAATAAACTGAATGCTAATTATCAAACTACATTATCTCCAGTAATTATAGGAATGTAGTCCACTCAAATTAACAAATACATTAAGAATTATAGAAGTAGCATATATCCCAGACTCTTTCTTTAAATTTATCACAGTCAAAATGCAGAATTACTAAAATATGTGGTCATTTCTGTATTACCGTATCTGTGACAGTCTCAGAACAGATGGCAAAAATTTGTAATCATAAATAATGAGGCCTGAAGAAACCCCTTAATTGACCAAATTGAATAGACAAATACAAGCAATGGAAAAAGCAGATTGCTTGCTTCTCCCATCTGAGTCAGCTGGTCTGATAAAAATCTTCTCTCATTTATTATTAAGGTTATTTAAAGAAAATTTAATTGAGCATGTAATGAAGGGCCTTCATAAACATACATGTGTAAGTGTCACCTGCCTGTTCTCAAGGAATAAATTTCATCTGATAAGTGAAAAGAATACCTTGATAATGGCAAACACTTGAAAGTTCTAGTTGTAATCAGGACAGAAAAGACAAGATGAAGAAGTAATAGACTTTCTGGGCATATTAATTTGTAGACATTTGTACTAAGGCTGACATCATGTATGATGTTGCCAGCCCTCAAGCAGAGAAAACAAAATCCCTGCAAAAAACAATATACCTTACATGGACAAAAATATTTTTTGAGATATGACAGATAATAATGGTTGAAGTTGAACAGGTCATCAAGATCCAAAAGAATCAGGTATCCTAGCTCAAATTTAAAAAATTGTAAGCTAGACATTCCCTTTATCATTTTCAGCAAAACATTTTACTTTCTGCTGTTTATGACTGCATTTGTAGAAACATTTTAACTTTTAGAAACCACACCCTAACTTGCTATATTTATCTTATAAAAGATCTCAAAATAACAGCACTGTGGTTGACTTTCATTTTTATAGACATCTCTGAGGAGAATTTCTGCAAAAATAATTTATGCTAAAAATATTGGCTTGGAAAGAAAGAAGTTCACCTGTTCCCCAAATAGGGAATTGATACAGGAAAAATCTTCCTGAAGTCCATATGTAATAGACCAGAACTGTAATATACTTAAAACAATGGCCCCTGGGTCTCTATGCCTTTTTGCTGGTAAATTTAACGGGTTTTTTTTGTAAACCTAGAGTGTTGATTTCATGCATAAAACAAAACTCTGTATTTAACAGTACAGTCAAAGAATGAAATAGTCTAGGTTTAAGTAGAGAAACCATAGAGTACTGTATGTAAGATACAGTCAGTATAAACTTTTTCAAGAGGAAATTTGAAGTATTATAAATGAGAGCTGAAGCTCTGCATCACCGAACTGTTGAGTCAGGAGATACAGGCATCAATGGAACCTGCCAAATAGAGGGGGAAAATGTCTCATTTAAATTGAGTGATACCAATATATAAACAAGATGTAGAAACTCCTCTGGGCTAGAACATGTGCACTGAAATGCTCAGTTACTGCCAAGATTCATATACACTGTCCTACAGCTTTTCTCATAGACTGACAATTTTTATAACTGAACTGCCCTGAATATATCCTATCAGTCAGAAATAACACAGGTAATTGAGGGTAGCTAATACAATTTAAACATGCACTACAATCTATTCTTTAAGCTATGTAACAAAGTTCCTCCTAAAATGTTAATGGAAAATCAGAAATTTTAATAAAGAATAGAAATGGTGTATTTGATACTCAGCTGTTGGCCAGTGTGAAAATGTTTTAACCAAGAGTCCCTGTAAATTGCGTAGCATATAGATATGGCTTTACTCATATTAGTTTACATACTAATCAAGTTTTACTTTAGGTTTCATCACTTTTGGTCTTCATTAAGAGGTTGCATTATATTAAATGCTATGAAGTCAGTGAGTGTTTGTGTAAACAACAGTTCTTGAGCTGGAAC
>VZTR01018970.1:0-10622 GCA_013400775.1 Chaetops frenatus
AAAAACAGATGGACGACCTATTCAACTATTGTCAGTAACCTAAGAGTAAAGTCTGGATAGATAGCTGGCATTAACTTTTCCAGATAAGTCTCTCTGTGAACACTAATCAGAGTCAATAGCCAACATGAGATTTGCCTCAGAAATTAATAAGTAATTGGTTAACTTAATATTTGGCTCATGGGACCTGAGGGAAAGAAAGAGAGAGGTACTTCAGAGCTTCTTCCCTTTGATACTTACACAATCCTTAGTGCCTGCTCAGGGTTCTAAGTTAACATCAGTAGAAAAAGCTTTTCAAAAATCTCACAGAATCTTCAATGGCTTTCACCTTTTTATGTAAGAAAGAGTAAGTGCTAGGAGCCCTCCAGCTTTAGCCATTTAGCCTTGTGGAATTAAGCCTTGTAAGCAAATGTTTGTGAGCAGATACCAACGAAGGCACTTTAACTTCTAACTTGTTCCAGTCTTATGAAGAAATAGAGTAACTGAGAAGGGGGAATTTTTCAAATCCCAGTGTTGTAGGGAGAAGCTATATTTCTTTACTCAGTTTGCCATTTTTTGAGTTAGACAGAAGAATAATTTGTGGATTTCCTCAGTTACTTTGTCTAGATCAAGACTCTTCTAGATGGTTTCTCTTACAACAGACAATCTCTCCTAATGGCAAATTGTTTCCAATTAGTTCTGCCTACAAATTAAAAAGTAGTACTGAGTAATTCTGTGTTTTACTATGATCAACTTCTATAACTAGTTGTTCTTTAGAATAATTTTGGATCATTATGCTTGCATTGACAGGTTTGATGAAGCTAAATGCCTTGGAGAGAAATTAAATGAAGTGAGAAATAAAATAAGTGAGTACATTTTCATGTCATTTTACCTTTTAGCTGATGAAATCACAGAATTCAAATCTGTGGGAGGAGATTCTAGTTTCTAAAAGAAAAAAGGTCAATGCATTGCTAAGACTTCCAGTAATGTAAACAGTAAGCTGAGGATAGCAGTAATAATTTTATGTACAAGTTTTGATTATTTCAAATACTGTAATGTGAAAAACAACTCCCTTCTTTATTTGACAGGATGTCTGAAATTTATCAAAAAGAGAAATTAAGGTATTAGTATGATTTTTAAATTTTAATTTGGAATAAAAGGATCCAAACCGATCATTTGAAAATTTCATATCCATGGATTATGGATTTTATTTATCCATAAATTTATATAATTTCTGATAAAAGAAGATTATTACTCTCTGCTTTGTGCAGGTTAATTAGAGGAATTTTGAGGAGTGCCTCAGTTTGGTGGGGAGTTTCATAATTTTTTCCTTTAAGGCCCCAACAGCATATATTTGGTATCCAGATTCAGATTGTTTAATGTCAAAAATCACACATAGTTATATTCAACCCCAAGGTAGGTTTTACATGATCCTCCTAGCAGCCTTTGATATGATCCTAGTTGATTTCTGAGTTCTGTTGATTCCAAATCTAGAGACTATTCAGAATTTCTGTCAGATGTTAAACAGTTTTTCTCTGTCCCTGAATTCTTGGAGATCAGGTTCATGTCTTCCATTTCACACAAATTCAGGTGAGCCATGTCTCTTCAACCTTGCAGATACAGGCTGTGAGGGACCAGATTCAAAGGTAACCTGGCATCCAGGGCAAGTGGTGTAGATCTTGCTCTTATTTTCTATCTCCGTCTTCTTTGGGTGGCACCAAAATAAACATGGACAATGAAGTCATTATCATCACTTCATGTCTAAGGACAGCATTTGACTTCTGGGAAAGGACAAATATCTCACAACACAGCTGCCAAGTTCTCTCTACTTACAATGATTATATTCTTTGTGGTCATGAATGATATTTACTGCCAGATTCCCCTCCCAATCACCTTTGGGTACACCACAAGTCCCTCAGAGATATTATGCAGTGTATTTAAATTATGCCAGACATGCAGAAAGCCTCAGCCATGTTGGCAATGTGTTTTCAAACCACAGCACAACTGATGTTTGGAACAGATCCAGAAGCAGAGACATCAGGTGCTGAGCCCTGCTGCAGAAGTTTTCTTTTGGTTATTTCTGTAAGAGATGACACTGGAATTCTTTCAGTAGGTTAATTTGCCTCAGTCAAGCTGGCCAGAACATAAATACCAGTACAGAATCTGTACATGGATATTCATCCATTGACCCACGCAAGAAGAATTTTAGTATCTACCATCCAACTATGGGTCTCTGCAGTATCCGTATAAACTCACTTAACTCTTGCTAAGTAGGCTTTTTGGTGTGGCAAACTTGGAAAAGCAAGTTAAACATACCGTGGAAGACCCTTTTTTTTCTGCTGCCACCTTGAAGTCCACATTGTCCTGCATTCCTTTTGTCTCTTAGATTTGCTCATCTATGTTATACCCAAGAAATTCCGTAGCCAAAATAAGGTAGAGCCAAAGTCAGCCCTGACTGTCAAGCTTCTTAATCTTATAGAAGCTGGAATGCATTTTAGAGCAGGAACAGCGAACACCAGCAATAAGCAGCTACACACAAGCCCGTCTTTCTCAGTATCTGGGGTTGCAGCTGGGCTGTTTGGAGACAGGAGTCTAGCAGCCACCAAATTGCACCTTTTATCTGGGGGAGAACAAATGTTTGGAGGGCATGGGAGACAGTAAAAGATGCAGTGGGACACAGGCCCACTGGTCCTGAAGGTACCATCTGCAGTGTCATGCTGGGACTTGTGTGGTCTCTTAGTCCCTTGAGATTTGAATCTCTCAGAAGTCATGTGACAATGCAATGTAGACATCATCTCTCAAGACTGTTTCCATGGATTGCTGCAAAATCTAGAAGCCCTTGTTTTGAACTGAATTGCTGTGGGTTTTTTCTCAGTAAGTTAGGCAAAACTTCTGATAGCTATAGTGCAGTAGAGTATGGATTTTGCTGCAATTAAAAACATCTGTTTAAAGCTTGCTTTCGGTTAAATTCTTCAGTGTTAAGAGTGAAACAGTGAAGTATATCTGGGAAACATGAGCAATACAACAACAGTATATGTAAACTGAAAAACCAAACTGATCCTTTGAACAAAGCAAGCAGACATGTAACAAATCAGTAGTGTTGCATTGAACTTGACAATGCTTATATGCCTCCTATAGGAAATTGTAATATGTTGTAGACCACACAAATGTTGAAAACCTCCTTTAAGAATCAAGCTAGAAATATCTCCAAATTCTAAGAAAAAATTGCACAAAGTATTTTCTGGTCTTGTTTTNTAGTCTTTTCATTGAGTTTTTACTGTAATTCTACACTATAAGTAAGAAACTCTATCTGTGTTGTATCCATTTAGACCTATCTATATCCTGATCGGTGCAGATTATGCAGATGTAACTACTTTGTGGATGGTTTTTATAGACTGATGTCTGAGGCTTAAAAGTGATCATACTATACATTCCTTTCTTCAGTACTTTCTGTGTAACACTATGCAGCATGTGAACATTAGCACTCTGGCTAATACAAGTACATTTTATCCATCTGTCCTTTTGCCCTGTCCAGCTTTGTTTGGAACATATTTGTTAATGTATCTACCTATAAGCACCTCCTAACAAGTATAAAAATTTTGCATGCAATTCAGCTTAGTCAATTCAATTACACTACTTTATATAGTTTAACTGCCTGAAACAATTTTTTTCAGTTAAGTCTGTTTCATCAGAGTCATACTCAGAAGACCATTAAAGATGCTAAGTAAGTTTACTAAACTGCCAAATTTTTACTGAAAATGTGGTAGGAGAAATAAGAGTCATCTGCGGCCTGCAACTAGATCTTTAATTTACTTTTTTTGTTATTTTGGTTTCCTTAAGCATTCCTGGCTGCCCTGTTGTGCACAATCAAGAACAGATCCCATCAATATCAGTTTCCATTATTTCTAAGTTACTCTTAGTAGTATAAAACTATGCACCACAGAGCCCATATTAGCCCATTTCATGCAGTCTGATTATATTTTGAGATAGTGACAGGAGCATCTGGCTGTAACTTTTATGTCATAAATACCCTTTCATTCTGACTTTGGAAATATTAGTGTTTCGCAGTGAAAAGTACACACAAAACTCCAACCCCTTCTCAATTACACTAGCATTTCAAAAACATCAGGAAATTAGGGCTATAAAATGAAATTGGCAGTAGATTTTCTTGGTAGGCTTTTGTTGATACTGCTTGCACAAAAAGATTTAAGAAAATAATGTCTAGATGTAAGGTGGATTTCAAGTGTAGAGTAGCTATAATATCAGAAATGAGATGTTGTGGCCAGCAGGCCTCTTTGCTACTATGCCACTTAGTCCTGGATACTGTCTCCTTTTATGTTTAATAGCAGTACAGAGAACTTTTTTTTTTTAAATGAAAAATATGTGTGTCTTGGATTTGTCTTTATGCCTACTTTTCAAAACTGACCTCCTAGATGTAAGAGGATGAATTTTATTGAGGATGAAAATTGTCTGTTTCTGNGTTTGCTGCATTATCACACTAAACTCTGTATAAGCACAAATAAAGGAGCAGAGGGCTTTGGTGCAAGCATTGGGGAGTGGTTCTTTTTGCAAGTCAGTATTGCATAAATACACCATTAAAAGGCAGAGAAATTGTGTAGATTTTGAACATGTAGACATGTCTGGATTTGTTTGAGTGAACTATTCAGAATTGTTTACATATGACTGGAGAATGTACCCAAGGACTGGGCTTTAAAAGACAAAGACCAACATGAGTGAAACTGGAAAAAAATGTCTGAGAGGTCAGGAAATTATGAGAACTCTGTAACCAGCTTAGAAGAAGTGGAAAGTGGGCCAACACTGACACAAAGTACATTTTTGCCTTTCTAGTCCAACATTAAGAACTTTCAAAATGGGTATTTTGCCAGCTTAAAAAAAAAAAAAATAAAAAATAAAAAAACCCTGGAAAAAAAAGTTTATTTTCTTGGGAAAAAAAAATGCTGTGTGACTGCATGTGTTTTGTATTGTATCATTTCCAGAGAGTTAGGGTCTCTAACAAGAACTGTAGATCCTTTTGGTATTACTAAAGAAGACAGAGAATGAAATATGATGCTGAAGCCTAAGATTTTTTTTCAGAATAGTGAAGAAAATTTCTCATTGCAAAAATTTGCATGACTGTGCCTAGCACAGTGTGGTGAGTCAACCTCAGCTGACTATCCAGCAGCTCTCTTGCATCCCTTTCTCCACAGAAAAGGGGGAAAAAGTAAAGGAAAAGGTTGTGGGTTGAGATAAAGATGAGGACATGGCTTACCAACTACCAAGTGAAACAGACTGAAGTTGGAGAAAACTAGTTTAACTTATTGCCAATTAAAATAGGGCTCTATGGTAAGAGGCAAAGACAAAGCCTCTGAAATAAAAACTTCTCCCCTTATCAGGGCTAGCAGGAGCTGTTCTCGTTGGTTTTTGATTTTTTTTTTCCTAGGATGCTTTTATCAACAGGGTGGTTTTACAGTATTACTGCAAACATTCCATGTCAAAGTACTCTGACAGTAAGGGTTACTCTACATCTGAAGAAACCATAAAGCATTAAATAAGAAAAAAGTCCCAACTGCTACTACATTAATCAAAGAGTAAATTGGGAGAATTACAACTTCTATTTTCAGCGTAAATTAAACTGATACATTCAATCAGAATTGCACCAGTAAAAAAATTTCCTATGTGCAAGAATGTGCTGTGTGTTAGAAGCATTTAGGAGTAGTAAAGATTTCCAGTTCACTCCTATAAATGTCTGACTATTTTGGGTTATTTTTGCCACTATTAGATTTAGTTTTTTCCTAGAGGAAAAAAAGCATACTAAATGGGATTTAATGCCCAGAGGGAAGCAGCTGTTGTTTTTAGTCTGTCCAGAAATCAGCTAACATTATGATTGAAGCTGGGAGAGGAAGGACAAACTCATGTGGGAGTAATAACTGTGTGAGGAAACAGGCACTCACGGAATGAAAAAGGGTAGGTGGGTGGATTATGTGCACATGATGTTGATGGTGCATCTATACCCACAAGAATGCTGAGCTATTGCACTGCTCTGCCTCATTTCAGGCTTTGATTTTTGTGCACAAGATCACAGAATACCAAAGCAAATTATAATCTTTAGTGACGGCATGTTCTAGTATTGCAAAGCAAGGTTATTGAAGGGTCTTCATTTAATTTGCTGGCAAATTATTCAAATAATGTTCATATGTATCACAGTTAATGGAATGCTACACTGAAATGGTGAGGATGGAGGAGAGTGAGGACAAGATATGTCAGTGCTCAAAGGTACTAATGATTCTGATTCACTAACTTGTATGTCACAGTTATTTCTGTGAATGCACAGTAGATGTTAAACCTACTCCAAACCTAATTAATATAAACCAAGAATTTTTATTCACCTTTTTCTCTTTGTGCAAGATTCTATGTGTGTATACATGAAAATGAATCTTGTTAGTGTCCCTCTCCCTCCCTATGTGGATGAGCCAAGCAGACCTACATTAAACTCCAAAGTAAGAATATTTCATACAAGTGTTTTCTTTACATCTACACAACTTTATGAAGGGAACTGAGAGCAGTATTTTTGCACAGAGAAGAAAAGAAATAAGATAGTTTCTTTTTAGGCAGAGACGGTCTGAGAGCATTCTATTGTCTATGGTTTACATCTACATTTTTGTAGCTTCACATGCAGGCAAGAAGTTATTTGGAAAAAGAAGAATCAGCTACTTAAGAACTAGAATCCCAAGGCTGATATTAGGCATGCTATGCATATTTTAAGCCATGATTATATGAGCTGAAAGAATTGAGGGAAGTCATGCATGAGCAAATAACATTTTTATGACTTTTGCTGAAGAAGTATCTTTACTTTGGAAAGATGGGATTTCTGTGTTAAAGAAAAGTTCCATGCTTTACATGGAACCTAAATGAAATTAAAAACTGTGATGATTTGCTCTATGAAAAGAAAATCAATCAAAAATCAATGTGCTGCTTTCTTAAATCTCAATAATATTTGTAGTATTATCTATTTCTTTACAGTAATATAAATGTTCTGAGTTACAGACATTAATTTACTGGACATTGTTTCAGCCATGAATGAAGTGAGGCTACAATAAGAGAGAAATTATTCTGCTTTGAAATGCATTCCATTCTTTAGTGTAATATTCTGAGATATTTATTCCTTTATGGAAATAAACATTGTGACTTCCTATTTGCTGATTTAATTTACTGTTCTAGTTTAATTCCAGAAATTATCAAGTACTTACAAAAACTTATATGTGCTCAGCAAATTTTACTGGAAATGACTAGTGTAGAGGAAAAATGGCAAGATTTGCTTTAAAAAGGGATTGAGAAACTTCAAGAAGAAAGGTTACATTCCACAAAAAATATGGTTCAAATGAGATGCAAACAAGTCATAAATTAATTTGGTATGCAGATTTAATGAGCAGATAACTCAATAATGTCATTCCACAGCATTTCATTCTTCAGGTAGCTTGTGTTCTCAGCAGAGACCTTTAAAATCCATAGAACCTGAAATCTTGGAAATCCTTACTAAGGGAAAACTCTAGTTGAGGTCAGTCTGAGTTCTACTTGTGTATGGATTAAAAAGAAGATTCTGAAAAGATTTCCGTATATGTCTTTATTGTTGTTTTAGTTGATCAAGGACAGTAAGCATTAGCTATAGATTCATAGAATCATTGAATGATTTGGATTGGAAGAGACCTTAGAGATCATACAGCTCCAACGCTCCTGCCATGGGCAGAGACCCCTTCCACTTTAACAAGTTGCTCCGAGCCCTGTCCCACCCAGTGCAAATAGGCACTCAGCACAGCTCATCCAGCACATTCTGTAGGTATCAGAAGTACTGTGTGTGCCCTCTCCAAAGCCTGCTCATTGTCAGGCTGCATGCATGCTGCATGTACCATGATTTACCTGACCAACATCCCTAGCTGGATTGCTCAGTACCTGAGAAAATCCAGATGAACAGCCAGATCAGTGACCTAGAAGAAGCTGAAACAATAGTTTATCATGAGAAGTAGGAGATTTGACAAGAACACATCAACGTAGACTAGAAGCTCTCTGAGCAAAAAAGGCTGCCCTGCCTGCTGCTTCTCCACTTCTGTCCTGCACTGGGATTTATGGAAAATTAAAGTCTCTATACACATAGTTTCCACTGATTTCTTTTCTCCTGGAACGCTGTCTGTATGTTGCAGATGTCCTCTGTCACTTAACAGAGTCAGTCTTGGTATCAGGACACAAGTTGTATGAGAACATAGAACACAAATATTATTTCTTCCATACTTCATCTCAGGTGTGTAACTATGTTGCTTACTCCTGAGGGATGTCACTTATGCCTAACGTAACAAAGCACATCAGCTCTGCAAAACCTGTAGCCATCTGTGAGAAAAACAGAAGAGAAAACAGGCCATGGGGACAAACAGTCCCCCAGATGTAATTTCCCAGCTGGGATGTTATTCACTGTGGCCCAGTGCCTAGAAGCCCCAGTCTGTTTCTGATCTGCAGGTCAGTTTCAAAGCAGTTTTGTAATAAACGAGGCATGTTTATGTGTCCACCAAAAATAGCAGTAGCTGTTAAAGCTGAAGCCATTCAGCATGGCTGACAGAGTCTTCAGATTCTTTCTCCTTAATTTCTTGGCCCAATTGTTTGGCAACTTAATGCTGAAAAAACAAAGTTCCTATGTGTGTTTGTTTTGGAGAAATATCTAAGCATCGTGCCATTATGACAGCAGTTTTGAAATCTATTTTTTAAATGTTATATTTTGATTTAAGGAACCAAGGAATTTAAAAGACAGCAAAACAGCTGAGTTTCTAAAGATTTCATTTTCTTAACTACTTTGTCACCATCTGCAGTTTCTTCTTTGTTAGAAATGTGATTTACTTTGCTTTGCAGGATGCTACATCTTATTTTTCTGTTTGGTTAGAAATCCTTCATTTTTAACATATTTCCTTTTTTCTATGATGACATATAGCCTACTTTGATTCTGATTCTGTTAAAGTTCTTTTTTCTACCACTTCAGGCATGATTTTTGTGGCCGAGTTAACCAGGGATCTGTAGAGCATAATATAAAATGGTGTGGTCTTTCACAGTGTCTTCTGGAATATCTCTCTCAAGGTGATGAAGGGCAGAACATTTTCACACAGGCCTGGCAGGTAGCTACCACATGGTAACTGGTTACTACTCTCTTCAGGCAGACTCAGTGCTGTGATAAATGTTTCCACAAACTATTTTCTTGTCCTTCTAGCTGCCAATTGGATCATAATATAAAGCAGAGTGATGGGAATATATTTTTCTTTCTTACTAGCACTTCAATGAAAGTTTCACGTTAATGATTTTTTTGTTTGTTTGCTTCTTCACAGTGTTCATAGAGTAATCAATTAACTACCTTGTTTTTAATCAACAGATCACATTTTGATTCACATGAAAATTTTTTTTAGAATCTCAAAAGTGTCTGCCAAGTGAGCAAGGCTTAAATTGTCTTGAAATAATGCAGTTGTGTTTGCTAAGTGTAACATATGATTAGGTAATTATATGTATATGTATTATACTATATGTATTAATATATAATAATATATTAGGTAATTATATTATAATTAGGTATACTATATATAATGCAATAATACTTTTAGCTGAAGCAACAGTCCCCAGAATGCTGATAGTAAGATGTGCAAATAAAGAGGAAAGCCAGACAAAATTATAAAGTCTATTTTAAAAGCCTGTAAAGCATTACTATTCCCTTCTGAAAACAGTAGAGGAAGTCTTTGTTATACTTACTGTAATCATTGTACATGTTATAGGTCATAACCCTAAGCAGAGCAGGAAAAATCAGAATTTTCCAAGGCTGAGGTTCAAGACACAAAGGAGGTGCCAAGGAGGAAAATGTGAGGGAGCAATGTTGGGGCAGCACCATGCTCTCCTTGGCATGCCTGTTGTAGTTGCAGAGTCCCTGCAGCTCTGGGTTTGGTGGTTTATTCAAGCCTAACACTATGCGGAGCAGAAAAATCAGGATTTTTCAAGAAGAATTTCCCATCTTGGGGATGGTACCAAGGAGCAAGGTGTGAAGGGAGTCAGGTTGGGGCAGTGCCACACTGCCCATAGCATGCCTTTTCTAGCTGCAGTGTCCATGGAGCTCTGGGCTTTCTGTTTTTCTCTAAGCATAACCCTAACCCTAAGCAGAGCGGTAAAAGCAGCTTCTTGCCGAGATGCCCAACTCGTAGATTGCACCAAGAAGAAAGATGTCAAGGGAGAATCTCTGGGCAGTGGGGTGTTCCTTTGTCTAAACAAAAGGCTCCGAAACCTCCCAAACTGATACTTATTGAAATATCAAGGAATGAAGACAAAAGAAGAGACAGGAGAAAAAATTTATGAAATTAAATACCTAATGAAAAAAAATTTGCACCGAATGGAAAACATGGGGTGCCATGAAGTGCAGGGAAATGGACCAAAGCTTGCCAGATTGATCCTCATTGAAATTTCAAGATTTCATTTCCATTCCTGAAGGAAGAATTTGCTTACAGGAAAAGAAGTGAAATCTTGAAAAGAGAGAAGAAAGTGTCTCAAACACTCAGGAAAGCAGGTAAGAAAAGAAAAATTGCAATTGAAGAAAAAAAAAAAGCTTTGAAATTAAGTGACTACAAGAAAAAGGA
>VZTR01018970.1:10832-38356 GCA_013400775.1 Chaetops frenatus
AACACCCCCAAACAAAAAAAAAAAAAACAACAAAAACACCCCCCCCAAAAAAAAAAAAAAAAAAAAAAAAAAAAAAAAAAAAACCCTAACAAACAAACAAAAAAACCCACCAAACCTTAACCAAAGGGAAAACAATAAAATGGCATGTGATGGCATAAAGTGCAATGAAAATGACCAAAGCTTGATGAAGTGATCCTCGTTGAAATCGCAAGACTTAATTTCCTTTACTTTCTTTTTTAGTAAATTATTCCTTCCAGGAAAATAAATCAATTTCATCACCTCTGTTTTTTCATTTGACTGCATTCCCTGATTTTAAGATTTAGGTAAGAATAATTTTGGCAAGTTTTCATCCTTTTCACTTCACCTGATTTTATCCCAATCCATTTGCTTCTCATCATTCCATTTCCAAATTTTCTTCTTTTTTCAGTTGCATTTAATTTAATCATATCTGCTTTCCAGGGTGTTAGTCACACTTTCTTTTCTGTTTTCAAGGATCAATTCAACAAGTTTTATTCCTTTTCCCTGCATTCATGGCTTTCCATGCCATTTTAATCTTTTCCCTTGGGTGAAGATTTTTTTTTTCATTAGACATTTAATTTCATCCATTTCTTCTCCTGTCTTTACCTTTGCATTTGTTCCCTAAATTTGGCACTTTATTTCAAAATATTCTTTCTTTTTTCAATTGCATTTAATTTGATCATATCTCCTTCCCAGGGTGTTTGTTTCACTTTCTTTTCTGTTTCCAAGATATAATTTGGATCTTGTCATTTCAATGAGGATAATTCAGCAAACTTTGGTCCATTTCCCTGCACTTCATAGACTCCCATGACATTTTATCGTTTTCCCTTCATTTCAGATTTTTTTTTTTTCATCAAGTGTTTCTTTGAATCAATATCTTCTCCTGACTTTTCAGATGATTGTGTTTCCTGATTTTGGGATTTCATTTAGAATTATTTCAGCAAGTTTAGTTCCTTTTCCCTGTACTTCATGTCCTTCCATGCCATTTTATTATTTTCCCTTTGGTGCAGATTTATTTTTTTTTTTTAGGCATTTCATTTCATCCATTTCTTCTCCTGTCCTTTTGTTTGACTTTTTCCCTTTTTGGGGATTTCAGTAATGTTAATTTTTGCAAGTTTTAGTCCTTTACACTGCACCTCATTCCATCCCATTCCATTTGCTTTTAGTCACTCCATTTCCAATTTTTCTTTCTTTTTTCAATTGTATTTTATTTGATCATATTTCCTTTCCAGAGGGTTTGCAATGTTTCCTGCTAAAATTTACTTCTCTAAAATTCCAAAATCTTGGAATGAAGTGAAACAAAAAGACAGGAGAAGAAATGGATAAAATGAAACCCCTAATGAAAAAAAGAAATTCTGCACCAGAAGGAAAACAGTAAAATGGCATGGGAGTCTGTGAAGTGCAGGGAAATGGATCAAAGCTTGCCGAATTGATCCTCATTGAAATCGCAAGATTTCACTTCCTTTCCTGAATGGAAGAATTTCCTCTCAGGAAATGAAGTGAAATCTTGAAAATGGAGAATAAAGTGTTACAAACACCCTGGAAAGTAGATGTGATCAAAGGCTTTTTACTTTTTTTTTCAAGCCTAACATTAAGTAGAGCAGAAAAACGAACATTTTCATGGGCAGAGATGCTGGGCACATGAGTATTTGCAAGCACTAGGGCGTGGAGGTAGCACTGTTGGGGCAGTGCCATGCTCCCCTTGACATGCCTTTTGCTGTTGCATTGTCCCTGGTTCTCTGGAGTTTTAAGTTTTCTCTACCCCAACCCTAAGTGTAACCCTAACCCTAAGCAGAACAGTAAAATCATGCTTATTGTGAGGCTGAGGTGTCCAGCACGTGGGTGGTGCAGGCTCTCTCCCTTCAGAGCTACACCTAGATTTATGGCAGCTGTGGCAGAGCTGTCTGTTCTGCTACTGCTGCAGCAGGGTCATGCTTTGGCCATTTTCAGAGAAGAGAGAAGGAAACATGTCATTGCTCTATCTTCATCTTTCCTTAGCTGGTGTAGGATATTTCTTACCTGATATAGTAGAAATGAGGCTGGCAAGAGAACCAGGAAGTTCTAGTAGCTGTGTTGCAGCCTNTTTACCTTTGCATTTGTTCCCTAAATTTGGCACTTTATTTCAAAATATTCTTTCTTTTTTCAATTGCATTTAATTTGATCATATCTCCTTCCCAGGGTGTTTGTTTCACTTTCTTTTCTGTTTCCAAGATATAATTTGGATCTTGTCATTTCAATGAGGATAATTCAGCAAACTTTGGTCCATTTCCCTGCACTTCATAGACTCCCATGACATTTTATCGTTTTCCCTTCATTTCAGATTTTTTTTTTTTCATCAAGTGTTTCTTTGAATCAATATCTTCTCCTGACTTTTCAGATGATTGTGTTTCCTGATTTTGGGATTTCATTTAGAATTATTTCAGCAAGTTTAGTTCCTTTTCCCTGTACTTCATGTCCTTCCATGCCATTTTATTATTTTCCCTTTGGTGCAGATTTATTTTTTTTTTTTAGGCATTTCATTTCATCCATTTCTTCTCCTGTCCTTTTGTTTGACTTTTTCCCTTTTTGGGGATTTCAGTAATGTTAATTTTTGCAAGTTTTAGTCCTTTACACTGCACCTCATTCCATCCCATTCCATTTGCTTTTAGTCACTCCATTTCCAATTTTTCTTTCTTTTTTCAATTGTATTTTATTTGATCATATTTCCTTTCCAGAGGGTTTGCAATGTTTCCTGCTAAAATTTACTTCTCTAAAATTCCAAAATCTTGGAATGAAGTGAAACAAAAAGACAGGAGAAGAAATGGATAAAATGAAACCCCTAATGAAAAAAAGAAATTCTGCACCAGAAGGAAAACAGTAAAATGGCATGGGAGTCTGTGAAGTGCAGGGAAATGGATCAAAGCTTGCCGAATTGATCCTCATTGAAATCGCAAGATTTCACTTCCTTTCCTGAATGGAAGAATTTCCTCTCAGGAAATGAAGTGAAATCTTGAAAATGGAGAATAAAGTGTTACAAACACCCTGGAAAGTAGATGTGATCAAAGGCTTTTTACTTTTTTTTTCAAGCCTAACATTAAGTAGAGCAGAAAAACGAACATTTTCATGGGCAGAGATGCTGGGCACATGAGTATTTGCAAGCACTAGGGCGTGGAGGTAGCACTGTTGGGGCAGTGCCATGCTCCCCTTGACATGCCTTTTGCTGTTGCATTGTCCCTGGTTCTCTGGAGTTTTAAGTTTTCTCTACCCCAACCCTAAGTGTAACCCTAACCCTAAGCAGAACAGTAAAATCATGCTTATTGTGAGGCTGAGGTGTCCAGCACGTGGGTGGTGCAGGCTCTCTCCCTTCAGAGCTACACCTAGATTTATGGCAGCTGTGGCAGAGCTGTCTGTTCTGCTACTGCTGCAGCAGGGTCATGCTTTGGCCATTTTCAGAGAAGAGAGAAGGAAACATGTCATTGCTCTATCTTCATCTTTCCTTAGCTGGTGTAGGATATTTCTTACCTGATATAGTAGAAATGAGGCTGGCAAGAGAACCAGGAAGTTCTAGTAGCTGTGTTGCAGCCTTTTTCTTTTTTCTGCTCCTCCTGATAAGAAGAGGATACCATCTTTGGTAATATAAACTAATCTTTGCAGCAGCACTCAGCAAACTTATTTTGGAAGGTAGAAGTCTTATGGCTTCAGGGGGCAATGCATATGTTAATGGCAATGCTGAATATTGTCCATTGTTTCAGAGTGGCTTACATATGTTTGTTTTTACTTTCAAACAAT
This sequence comes from Chaetops frenatus, assembly GCA_013400775.1. Taxonomy (NCBI): domain Eukaryota; kingdom Metazoa; phylum Chordata; class Aves; order Passeriformes; family Picathartidae; genus Chaetops; species Chaetops frenatus. The sequence continues at coordinate 14,619 of VZTR01018970.1, forward strand.
AGACAATGCCCCAGGGTTACAGTGCATAGGCTTAAAGGGTCCTTGGAATGAGAAGACATGATTTGTCTTATTCAGAAAATACCAAACTGAATGAACTCATTTGAACAGCTCTATTATGCTCCCCTGGTGTGCTATTCTTTAAACAGAAGAACCTTATTAGTGTAACAGTCACTCCAGGCCTAAGATGTTAATGTTTTCTTTGGCTCTGAGTTGGAATGTACATATGTAGGAAACATTTTCATTTTCTAATTATTACAAATGATGTTCTGTTCTTTACAAGCAGAACTATTTTCAGGGGAAATGTTATGTTCAGGAAGAAATGAAGTAAACATTTTTTACTTAAGGTTTCACTAGAATAACTAAAACAAATTGACCAGGCTCATTGGATTTAATCAAGCGATAACTATAAACTTGGAAAAATACTCAGCAACAGATTTTCTGCCTGTAAGCTGTCTTTTGGCTGAAAATAGATAGTCATTTCTAGATTGCTGCACTGCATTTTTCTGTTTTATTAGGCTCGTACGTTCTTATGTCAATCTATTAAATTTGCTCTTTTAAAGAAAAGATGCTAGGTGATAGTTGATGCTATATTATGAGGTGTGTATTCTAAATTCTAAAATCTTTTGTACAAAAAGTTTTTCTTGATCAGAGAATTGCAGAATATACTGACTTGGAAGGGAACCATTTTCGAGTCCAATTCCTGGCCCTGTACAGGACAACACCAAGAGTGACACCATGTGCATGAGAGCATTGTCCAAATGCTTCTTGAACTCTGTGAGGTTTGATGTTGTGACTACTTCCCTGGGGAGTCTGTTCCAGTGCCCAACCACCCTCTGGGTGAAGAACCTTTTCCTGATATCCAACCTAAACCTCTCTTGATGCTGTGCCCAATACTCCCAGGGCATGTTGACCCTCCTGGCTGCCAGGGCACTGCTGACTGATGTTCAGTTTACCACAGACCAAGACTCGAGGTCCCTTTCTGCAGCACTGCTCTCCAGCCTCTCATTCCCTACTATATACAGACAACCAGGTTTGCCCCACCCCAGATGTAGAATCCATCACTTGCCCTTATTGAACTTCATCCAGTGGGTGATTGCCCATCTCTAATTTGTTGCGGTCTCTCTACAGGGCCTCTTTGCCCTCAAGGGAGTCAACAGCTCATCCCAGCTTAGTGTCATCAGTAAACTTAGTATTTCCTTAAATCCTGCATCCAAGTCGTGTATGTCTTTAGAACTGGATGGCCAGAGATTTTAACAATGAAAAATCAAACCTTCAAATTTTAGAGAAGTAGGCCTCAGCTTATTGAGAGTGCTATTACTTCCTGAGCACAGAAATAGAAGTTTGTTTGTCATAGTATCTCATAGTTCATTTACACATCTGGACAGCATTCATGCAGACTTGTAGCATAGACATAGAGACCTACTCATATTAAAAGACAACAGCTGGGTTTTTCTAATCAAACTAGCTCCTAAATCATGTGATGTCATGTGACAGCTACAGATGTCACAACAGTGAATGTTGCAGAAGGAATGCAATCAACAGCAAATAGCTGTAATATGAAGATTTAGTTATGCACTTTATTTAAGGCAAAGGGAAGAAGTCTATTCTGAGCTGATTACATCATTATACCAGTTATATGTAATCAGGTTGTGCTTTAAATTGTTGAGCAATTGAAGAAGCAGACTTAGGCTTATCCACAAAAGGGAATATATGCTATCTCTTCACAGGAAGCTATTTCAGATTTTACTGGGTTGCTAGTATGTGTCTGACACTCAATGAGTCATTTCTCAAAGGTTTGGTACATATATTACAGGTGTGCATTAAAAAAATGTGTCATGCACTCATTCTTACTCTGGCTTGTTTCCATCATCCTGAAATGTTTATATGCATGGCCTCAAAACATGGTAGCAGATCTAATCAGTTTCAGCATAGTAATTTTTTTTTTTTTAATTTTGTGTCATATCTGTCAGATTCTTAACATCAGTCTGTCTCATCTGACCAGAAGTTACACAGCAGTATGTGCTTAATGTCAGTAAAATTCCTTGGGTAAGAGCAAAGTTTTAAAAATTTCTGAAACTGAAGTAAATAGTGAGCGCTTGAATTCTGTATTTAATTTTATGTTGGACAGCTCTGGCCAGAAGAAATGTCACAAAATGAAGCTGGACATCGGATTGTTGCATAGAAATTATAAAGCCATGAAGGCAGTATTGTAACAGAAAATAACCATGTTTATCTGAAACTTGGATATAGTCACTCTCTGCTTAAAATATTAACTGAGACCAGTGTATTATTACCAGAAAACTTGTTAGGTGTAAAATTCTTCGGGTTTGATTTTGCTTGTTTGTCCTTTTAAGAATTCTTTTTCTTTTTCATCCTTCTTAAATGTGGATATTTGAAAATGTGAAAAGGATAGAAGCTGTATACAAAGCTATTTCTCTTCCTATTTTCTCTATTCTTTCTCTTCACATTAATTTCTAAGAAACAATCAAGAGATAAGCTGCATTTAGTCATAGGAGCATCCAGAATACTAAATTCATGGATAATGGCTCCTTATCCATATGGCATTGCTTTTCATTCATGTTTTTTGGACCAGCTTAATATTTAATTCATGAACAAATAGATGTGATAAACAACAGAATAACAGTTTCCAGATGTGCACCATTTCTGTTTCTTTTCTAGCATATGAAGGTAGATAAACAGAATATTTTTTCACTTTGGACAATACCCAAAATAGCACTCTGGCATCTAAGGTATAGCTTAAGTGAAATTTAGGTACCTAAATTCAGGAGAGCTATCCAGGGTAAAAAAACCAAATAAATCCCCCCAAAAAAACTGTTCACTTTATTTCCTGAATGCAACAAACTGCCATTGCTACAGCACATACAGAAGTACTACTTTATTGGCTGAGCTGCCTATCCCCTCCCCATGGAGTATCCAGACATAATGTGTCCCTCTGCTGAAGTCCCTTGGAGTGTGCTTGCTGCTGTATGTCCAATTATATATTGGCTAAAAATGCCTGGTCAGAAACAAGTAGTGACAGCCAACCTTGAGACATGGAAATAAAGGTCCAAGCATTTCTTTTTAAATTCAGAAAGCATACAGGTTCTGATTTCCAATTTCAAGGAGATGCTGAGCTGCAGTCCAGAGCCCTTAGTGTTTTCTGTTTGTTATCCTAGATGTGTCAGTGTTGAGTGTCTGGATTTTTAGGAATTTATGTGCACAAGCCACTTCCTGTATTCTGCTTCCTATGGAAAGAAGTTCTGTGCCTTTGAGTGAGTGGGAGTTGTGGTACATGCTGGCATTTCCCTCATTTGGATGAACTGGACCTTTGGGAGCATCTCAACAATGAAGGCCTATGTAGCCTATGACAGTCTGTACTTTGAGGAAGGTAGAGGTCCAGAGTTATGTCAGCAGGAAAATACATTTAGTTTCTCTGCAGTTTGGCTGTTTAACCCTATCAAAGCTTTTTGTTGTTGTTGTTCTTTAGCAGCCAGAATGTATGAAAGGCTATTCGAAAAAGAAAAAGTGGGGGGAAAGAAAGGAAAGGAAAGGAAAGGAAAGGAAAGGAAAGGAAAGGAAAGGAAAGGAAAGGAAAGGAAAGGAAAGGAAAGGAAAGGAAAGGAAAGGAAAGGAANGAAGAGAAGAGAAGAGAAGAGAAGAGAAGAGAAGAGAAGAGAAGAGAAGAGAAGAGAAGAGAAGAGAAGAGAAGAGAAGAGAAGAGAAGAGAAGAGAAGAGAAGAGAAGAGAAGAGAAGAGAAGAGAAGAGAAGAGAAGAGAAGAGAAGAGAAGAGAAGAGAAGAGAAGAGAAGAGAAGAGAAGAGAAGAGAAGAGAAGAGAAGAGAAGAGAAGAGAAGAGAAGAGAAGAGAAGAGAAGAGAAGAGAAGAGAAGAGAAGAGAAGAGAAGAGAAGAGAAGAGAAGAGAAGAGAAGAGAAGAGAAGAGAAGAGAAGAGAAGAGAAGAGAAGAGAAGAGAAGAGAAGAGAAGAGAAGAGAAGAGAAGAGAAGAGAAGAGAAGAGAAGAGAAGAGAAGAGAAGAGAAGAGAAGAGAAGAGAAGAGAAGAGAAGAGAAGAGAAGAGAAGAGAAGAGAAGAGAAGAGAAGAGAAGAGAAGAGAAGAGAAGAGAAGAGAAGAGAAGAGAAGAGAAGAGAAGAGAAGAGAAGAGAAGAGAAGAGAAGAGAAGAGAAGAGAAGAGAAGAGAAGAGAAGAGAAGAGAAGAGAAGAGAAGAGAAGAGAAGAGAAGAGAAGAGAAGAGAAGAGAAGAGAAGAGAAGAGAAGAGAAGAGAAGAGAAGAGAAGAGAAGAGAAGAGAAGAGAAGAGAAGAGAAGAGAAGAGAAGAGAAGAGAAGAGAAGAGAAGAGAAGAGAAGAGAAGGCAGGATAAAGGATACTGAGGAAATGCAGGCCAAACAATAAAATGTTACAGGAATGTCCTTCAATCAGAAAGTGTGAGTCATCATCTTGTGAGGGAAAAAAAAAGTAATCTGGCCAGAATTAGCAAGAACATTAAGAAAAAGAGAAGGAGACTTAATATGGAGGTTAGAAATAAATGCATAGAAATGGGTAGAGAGTTTAGAGGACTGCATAATGAGTAGCTCAGTGAACCACGGGATGATTGAGTCCAGCCTTTAACCAATCACCATCTCTTCAACTAAACCATAGTGCTAAGTGCCATGTTAAATTGTTTCTTGAACCCCCCCAAGGGATGGTGACTCCACCACCTCCCTGGACAGTCCATCACAATACCTGAACACCCTTTCAGTGAAGAAATTCTTCCTGAGAAATCAAGTACATTGTCATCCTGTAGCAATGACTGGCAGGGACTGATATCTCACAAACTTTCTGTCTGTAAATTTTATCATGCTTGAAGGTATTAAATGTGTCAATAAAACCTGTCATTTTTTCAACTAAGTATGACAAGGAAGGAAACATGCCCCAGTCATATATTTTAAATAGTAATCTCAAAATATGCAGTATCCTACATCGTAGTAAAATGTATGCATATGAATCTGGGACATTTAAATTCCAATGAAGGAGATTACGTTGGGAAAAATGTGTGTTTCCATGTGCATTTGGTAATGTGCTGAGCTTAGGCTATGGTTTGCAGCTATGAATTTGTGGGAGTCAGGGTTGTGCTTCCAATTCTGAACCTGTTGTCTTTTCTGGGAACTCTGACTGATGAGTTCTATTAAATCCCATCACCTACCTTGCTCCCAGTCGTCTGGCCCATCTCTTTTCTGGCAGTTACTTTCTCCAATCTTTTCTTCCCAGCTGGCAAAAGAGAGTGTTTACTTGTATTTCAGACATTGTAGTTGAGCCAATGATGGTGTCTCAGCTTAAATTGCTGATATGCTTGTGCTGATGTGTCAAACTGTGCTAGAGCAGCCAGAACATGGGCAGACATTTCCTTCTACATCCTCTGCTGCGGGGCAGTGACTTTTGACAGCAAACTTTGGGATGGAGGGAAGGGAGAAGGAAGAGGAGAAAGGAGAGGCAGTAAAATCTTAAACTGCTGCAGAAGGCAGAAATTTGCTGCAGCAGGGTGTACTCTACAGTATGTTACCTGAAGTATTGTCATCCATATATTTTTAATGCTGATGAGGGCTGTATTTCATACCTGGAAAATGCATGTGCACCAGAGTGGCCTTCAGTGCTGCAATAGTATGTTTTCCTCCCTGATGCCAACAAGGGCTTTCTGAAAAGAAGAAGCTGTTAAATCACATGGGGATTTGGCCAACCATGTATTCCGAAGTAAAGCATTTCCATCAGACATAGTGTTGAGCCAGTTTACTATTGGAGACTACTTTGTCTCTACACATTGTCCCAATAGAGCCAACTGACATGTTTTTGCCATTGAAGAAGGACAGAGTTCGAAAAGAAAATTTGGAATTTGTCCCAGATATTTCTCTGGGTCAGAGAAAGGTTGAATGGTTTATTTGCTCTTAGTGCTGCAGGATTTTGTCTTAGAACAGAGGGGTTTTTTTTATTCTGTGACATTTCTTGTCATATACTTTTTATCATAGACTATGTTCTCATACAATTTCATCACCAGATTTTAAAAAATATTCTAACACATCTGGTAAGATTTCCTATAATTACCTCCATTTGATCTTCTCAATTTGAGAAATGGTTCCATTTGAATATCTACACTCAGGTTCATTTTCTCTTATTTTCAGGAATACTTTGTAACCTGTTAAAACTCTAACCTCAAGCTCAGTTAAAATATATATCTGTACAAGGCTCATGGAAGTTATGTGATTGCTCCCCTCTTTATCTGAGTGATTATTTGCTGAATATGCCACTTTAATTTCTGTTCATTCAGCAGGACTTCTTATCTGATTCAAGTGGGTGCATGCAACTTCATGAATCAGATTTAATAGATCCAGAGTTGGTCTTCATAGTTGGATGCTAGCTGAGTCCAACTACAAATATAGGGGCATTGCATTACAAACAAAATCCCCACTTATTTCCTGTCATGGTTTAACCTCAGCTAGCAACTAAGCACCACACAGCCACTTTCTTGCTCCCTTCTTGTGGGACTGGAGAAAGAATCAGAAGGGTAAAAGTAAGAAAACTCATAGGTTGCTATAAAGAGAGTTTAATGGATAAAGAAAAACCTGTCTGCAAGCAAAGCAAAATAAGGAATTCCTTCACTNTGCCATGTTAAATTGTTTCTTGAACCCCCCCAAGGGATGGTGACTCCACCACCTCCCTGGACAGTCCATCACAATACCTGAACACCCTTTCAGTGAAGAAATTCTTCCTGAGAAATCAAGTACATTGTCATCCTGTAGCAATGACTGGCAGGGACTGATATCTCACAAACTTTCTGTCTGTAAATTTTATCATGCTTGAAGGTATTAAATGTGTCAATAAAACCTGTCATTTTTTCAACTAAGTATGACAAGGAAGGAAACATGCCCCAGTCATATATTTTAAATAGTAATCTCAAAATATGCAGTATCCTACATCGTAGTAAAATGTATGCATATGAATCTGGGACATTTAAATTCCAATGAAGGAGATTACGTTGGGAAAAATGTGTGTTTCCATGTGCATTTGGTAATGTGCTGAGCTTAGGCTATGGTTTGCAGCTATGAATTTGTGGGAGTCAGGGTTGTGCTTCCAATTCTGAACCTGTTGTCTTTTCTGGGAACTCTGACTGATGAGTTCTATTAAATCCCATCACCTACCTTGCTCCCAGTCGTCTGGCCCATCTCTTTTCTGGCAGTTACTTTCTCCAATCTTTTCTTCCCAGCTGGCAAAAGAGAGTGTTTACTTGTATTTCAGACATTGTAGTTGAGCCAATGATGGTGTCTCAGCTTAAATTGCTGATATGCTTGTGCTGATGTGTCAAACTGTGCTAGAGCAGCCAGAACATGGGCAGACATTTCCTTCTACATCCTCTGCTGCGGGGCAGTGACTTTTGACAGCAAACTTTGGGATGGAGGGAAGGGAGAAGGAAGAGGAGAAAGGAGAGGCAGTAAAATCTTAAACTGCTGCAGAAGGCAGAAATTTGCTGCAGCAGGGTGTACTCTACAGTATGTTACCTGAAGTATTGTCATCCATATATTTTTAATGCTGATGAGGGCTGTATTTCATACCTGGAAAATGCATGTGCACCAGAGTGGCCTTCAGTGCTGCAATAGTATGTTTTCCTCCCTGATGCCAACAAGGGCTTTCTGAAAAGAAGAAGCTGTTAAATCACATGGGGATTTGGCCAACCATGTATTCCGAAGTAAAGCATTTCCATCAGACATAGTGTTGAGCCAGTTTACTATTGGAGACTACTTTGTCTCTACACATTGTCCCAATAGAGCCAACTGACATGTTTTTGCCATTGAAGAAGGACAGAGTTCGAAAAGAAAATTTGGAATTTGTCCCAGATATTTCTCTGGGTCAGAGAAAGGTTGAATGGTTTATTTGCTCTTAGTGCTGCAGGATTTTGTCTTAGAACAGAGGGGTTTTTTTTATTCTGTGACATTTCTTGTCATATACTTTTTATCATAGACTATGTTCTCATACAATTTCATCACCAGATTTTAAAAAATATTCTAACACATCTGGTAAGATTTCCTATAATTACCTCCATTTGATCTTCTCAATTTGAGAAATGGTTCCATTTGAATATCTACACTCAGGTTCATTTTCTCTTATTTTCAGGAATACTTTGTAACCTGTTAAAACTCTAACCTCAAGCTCAGTTAAAATATATATCTGTACAAGGCTCATGGAAGTTATGTGATTGCTCCCCTCTTTATCTGAGTGATTATTTGCTGAATATGCCACTTTAATTTCTGTTCATTCAGCAGGACTTCTTATCTGATTCAAGTGGGTGCATGCAACTTCATGAATCAGATTTAATAGATCCAGAGTTGGTCTTCATAGTTGGATGCTAGCTGAGTCCAACTACAAATATAGGGGCATTGCATTACAAACAAAATCCCCACTTATTTCCTGTCATGGTTTAACCTCAGCTAGCAACTAAGCACCACACAGCCACTTTCTTGCTCCCTTCTTGTGGGACTGGAGAAAGAATCAGAAGGGTAAAAGTAAGAAAACTCATAGGTTGCTATAAAGAGAGTTTAATGGATAAAGAAAAACCTGTCTGCAAGCAAAGCAAAATAAGGAATTCCTTCACTCCTTCACTGTCGACAGCCAGGTGTTCAGCCATCTCCAGGAAACCAGGGTCCCTGCACTCTTAATAGTGTCTTGGGAAGACAAATACCATCACTCCAAATGCTTCTGCTTTATTCTTGATCCCCCTAGCCTTTTTTAACTAAACATGATGCCACATGGTGTGGAATATTCCTTTGGGCCATTGAGGTCTGCTGTCCCAGCTGTGTTCCATGGCAGCTTCTTGTGTACCCCAAGCCTCTTGACTGATGTGGTGGTGTGAGAAACAGGGGTAAAAAAAGGAACATCTAATATTATATAGCATGATTAGGGACCCAAAATCCCTGGAGGGTGAATTCCAGGAATCAGATGCCCTGAGTGCATAAGAGGATGTTCTGCTAGATAATTTATGTAACACCAAAAATGATTTAACAATGAGGAAAGTAAAACATAAAGCATCCTATTTGAGGTGTGAAGGTTTCAGGATCTCCATGATGAAAGGATGTATTAAGATAAATGCAAGCTTGGAAAATGTAAAATAATAGAAAAATACTAAAAAATAGAGAGATGAAAAGTCATTGACAAAGGCTTTAGCCTGTCAGTTCTTGAGTTAGCAGTCTTTGAAAAAAGTCTTATAATAGTATTATATGGAGGATCTAATAAAACATAAGAGAAGTTGTAAAACTTGTAACATGGGCCCAAACAAAAGAAAAACACTGTTTTAAATCAGTGGTTTTCTAATTGTAAAATATTCACTTTTGTATTGTCCTGAGGCATATCCTTCAGGTCAAAGTATTCATTGTCTGTAATACACTGGAAGATAATTTCAGGTCCTTGAAACAGTCTGGAAAAATGCAAAGACAAGATGTTAAAGGACAGCCATATTATTCAAGTTATGTCATATTTAGTCACCATATGGGATACTTTCCTCTGCTTTACATCACTTTTAATTAGATTTCTTTATTCCATTTTGTCTTCTCCATCTCCCTCCTTGCTTTTGTCTCGTGTCACAAAACTGAAGTTCTGTGTTACCAGTTCATCTCTTTTCCATACCTCAGGATGGTACATGTGTCCAGAGACACAGGCCAAAACCAACAGATTTATCACAGCCTTAATGACAGCTGGCTGCATGCTGAGTGAATTCCTAAATTCCACAAAACTACTTTTCTTGCCAAAACATGTGGAGTTGCAGCAGTCAACATTTTATTGGGACCGTTATCTCCAAATGAAGAATGACTTTGCTGGAAAAAGATTATTTGGTATCAGCTATAGACTTATTTTTAGCTTCTTGTTTGGTGAAACTTCAGAAAACATAATTAGCCATATGTTGAGAGATGTTCTCCACATCTTAAATTCAGTTTTTGCAAACCACATTTAAGCACTACCTCATCCACAACTTTACACTGTTGGAATCAGAAGACATGGTGGGGTTTTTTATGAGAATATGATTCCTCACATTTCTTTGGGTAAATATTTGTGTTTATGAAGATTGTAGAACTGGCAGTACTTAGGACTGAAATCTTCCTTTTGTTTATATGGGAATATCTGTGCAGGCAACGGTACTGGAATCATCCCCTACTTCTCCCACTTATGAGCTTCAAGCCTAGCATTGGAGCAATGGTGTTCTCAGAGGCAGAAAAGTAGAGCAGGTCAGAAACATTCATTCTCCCCCACAAGTATTTATAGTGAAAACAAAACAAGATTACTTTAATCAAAAACATACACAGAAAATCTTACGGGTTTGTCAAAAATAAGAGCTTCTAAGTGAAAACAATTTTTTTTCCCAAATGAAATCTAAACTGTCACATTTCAAATTGGATTAAAACAAATTGAAAGATTAAATCATATCTGACTGGCTAAGTCTTGGTATGGAATTATAGTCAGGTACCTCATGATACCACCATATCCCCTGAATCAGAACTTGTGTTTGGCCTACTTTTCCCATAATACAGTTTCAGTTTCTCCTCAGGAAGTTTTCTGGGAAATGAAGTTCAGTTTTTGCTGCCCTGAAAAGACAGTTTGGACTATGTGAATTGGATAAGTGTCACCTTTCTATTTCTATTTAAAGAAGAAAAAGAAAACTTTTTTGCTAGAAGAATGGTAAAGTTGGAGTTTAATTTTTCTACCCAATGGAGTTTTTTTTGGGTCCTTTCCAACCACAGGTGGTCTGATTGAAACTTCTCATTCTTTCACAAAGCTGCCTAATAGAAGAATAAGTTTTATTGCAACATCATAGTCCGTGTCATGGATAGAGCAGAAGTGTACAAAGGCTAGAATGAAAGGACAGAGAAACATTTAGGACAGTTTCACGCTTCTGAATGGTCTGACAAAGCTTGCAATACACGTGGAGCTACTGCAGCCTCTGTGGTTTCTATCCCAGCTGTGCTCAGAGTAAATTCTATGTAATTGAAAGTCAAGCCTCTTGGCTATAATAATTTAAAACCCAGTCCCAATGTTCTTGTGTTTCCACATTTGTATTGATGGCCAGCTGTTGTCTATCTGCTTGATCTTACTCTCATTGACCTGTTTGGCCTGCTTTTTTCTCAGTTGACCTCATTGCCACTTGAAACGCAAAATATTTAGATTGCTGTTGATCTGTTTCTAGCAAGGTTAAAGAAGGAGAAATAACAGCATTTATTGACAGGATGGAGATCTGTATGTCACCCTTATTTTCAGGTGGCTTTGATGAAAAACCTGTTGCCTCTGCTAGAACCTTTTTTTTTTTTTAATGACAGTGGCAGTTGCCTTTTGAAGCTCACAGTGCTTAAGAAAGAGAATTTCTGAGCCCCTACACAAATATAAATGTATAGATAGTTTCTGAGGCACCTCTGTTAATGGTAATCCATTGAGATGAGTTTCAAGATTACTACAAATTGTTTCATGATTATCTCATGGCTCAGTATTGACTAACATCACGCAGTGTGAAACGGTGTGATAAAATAAAAGGATCTAAATAGTCAGAATAGGAAAAAGCAATTTGAGGAAAAATTAGCATGTTCAATTGCATTTCACTGAGTATTGGAATCAACTGAGTTGCTTTATAGAGCTTTCAAAGCACAAATAGCATGATTGTTGATCATTCAACTGGGCTTTTATTGGTAAAAAATAGTAATCAAGGGGCTTTTTTCTATAGTTACAGGAATCAGCTTATTCAGCTGAATGTGTTTTTTTGGATGAGTGTTAGCACAGCTGAGATGGAGGATTTATTTGTTTTTATAGCAGGGTTAGATGAAGTTAGTTATTTTACTTAACCTGTTTCTCAGTAGCTGAAGGCTTTTCCTAATTTTACAGATAACGTTTTCCTAATTTTACAAATAGCTTTAATTACAGAAAAATTCATTGGTTTAATTACAAATAATTACAATTAATAAAACTTCCCCTGCAGAAAAATACAAGTCTATATCTGTTTTATAGTCTAAGGGTAGGTAGGATGCTGTTTTTGTTTCTTTTCTATAAACATTCAAAACCACAAAACTTGACTTTTATACTGTGATGTATAACAAATAATACATTTCCTACAATGCTACTAAATGCTTAACAATTATTCTCATAATTTCCAAAGAAATTTAATTTGTTATGGTTCTTTTGTGCTCACAGAACTATCTAATTCTCATGACCTGTGAATTTAAATGGGGGTTTATATTCTCCAGTTAGGCATTTGCCAACTTTTAATTACTTATTTTGCTTCTGATTAGCTAACTCTGTAAGACTTCCCTTGTAAGCAAAATGATATTTTTAATTCAAAATGCATGCTAATATGATCTAGGTAATCACAGATCTGGGAGGAAAAAAGTGAATCCAGCATGGTTTTTTTTCTTTCCCTGGTATCCAGATTTACAGCTTAGTACATATTATGAACAAGTCTCTGCTTAGAAATTGTTCTCGTTTGAAAACTTGAGAGGCATAATCCCATTCCTCTTCAGAATACATTTACTGCTGAAATTTCAGCAGGTTTAGAGTTATGTTTTTCCTTTATTTGTTCCATTAATATCTATGGCTTCTCACATGGTAATCTAATTATTGCTTGGAATAGTTGGGAAACTGGCCCATTGTCATAGATCAGGGAGGAAATTGATAAAAGAAGGATAAAAGTGAATTATATGGGGCATGGGAGCCTAATTAGGAATGCTGAGATAATGGAATTGGTTAATTTTTGATTGAAAACCAATTACATCAACACAGTGAGTCCTGTTAAGTAGTTGCCATGATTTAGGAACACTACTCATTCCAACTCAGTGCCCCCACCAAGACTCTCCAAACCATACACTGCTCTCTCTCACTGCCCCTTTCTCCCCTCCCCTTCTCAGCTGTGGTGAGATGGAGAGAACTATTGGAGGTAAGAAAGGCAAAGATCACGTGTTGAGATAAGAACAATTTACTGGAAATAGCAATGAGATAAGAAAAGGAACAGTAACAGCAACAATGCTAATGGCAGAGGGTACAGGAAAAGAAACCATTTGACAGAAAAACTCCCCAATATTAGACAGTATAGAATGGCTCCCTCTGCCATGTTTACTCAACCCTTCTCCTGAGAAAAGTGTCCCTTTCTCCCACCCCCAGCAATGATGCCAGGTAGTACAGAATTACCTCATGGTGCCCTCCCAGCTACTGAAAAAATTAACCCTGGTCAGAACCAGTAGAGTAGTAGTACTTTTAGAAATTCTGCTACATGGGATGTTTAAAACTGAGTAGGACAGGAAAAAAATGGATTTGGGGGAATTATTTTTTCACTGGCAAAGGGGTGGACTAGTGACCTACAATCTCATAAACGCCTTTAAGTCTGAACAAATACTTGGAATTCTGTATGTCTTCTGGTCCTACTTGGACTTCTTTTGTATCTAACAGCAGATTATCCTGTGAAAGTGCTTTTCAGTAAATGCTTCATTTTCAGTCTTTCTTGCTGGACAGTTACATCTCAGTATATATAGAGTCACATTGTGCCTACTTGTTTACTTGCAGTAGAGAGAAGGACAGAACTCAGAAAACTACCTGTCTCATGGATCACAAAAAACCCCTAAAATTGGCCAGCAGCACTGGGAGTGTCAAATAGTGGGAAATAGGCGACGATTTCATTGATTTTTGACATTTTGAATTCTAATTATTTGCATGTTGTGTCTTTTACAGACCATCTGAAAGGAAAGATAATCCAGAGGCAGATTCAGAGAGCAGCTCTAGGTAAGAGCATAACATTTCAGATAGGACACAACGGGGACAAAATGTTCTCTCCCAAGGCTGAGTCTGCTTGGGCAGCAGGTTGTATTTTCTATGACAGGTTTTTGCCACAGTATTTCTCCAATAGTCCATGCTGCAAAGAACATGGGCTCTGTGAACTTTGCCTGAAATTTGACTCAAAAGGCATCTGATTTTATGTGTGATGAGAAAAATAATACAAGGTTCTTACAGATTTGGGAGTTTGGTTTCTGATTTGTCTAATCTGTATTCTATGAACAGACATTGATTTGTCCTGAGGCTGAGCTAGTAGCCATGTTGCCACAATCTAACATTCTTTTTAATTTTTCTCATTGCAAGGGGAACTGAAGGCATATACAGGTCATTTCTCTCGCATCTAGTTATCAAAGTTGAGAAGTTATTTCTTGTAGTCTCTGTTGACACAGCTGTAAAGCTAAAAGTGTCTGTGTAAGTTGTTCAAAAAGTGTAAAGTCATCCAAAGTTGGTTTAAGATGCTTTAAGCTGACTCCACTGACTTTGTACTGAAACAGCCTAGGAGTGTTCATAAGAGAATTCCACTTTGGGGACAGTAAACTTCAGCCAAATTTTGACAGAAAACCACTGTGGTAATCAGTTTAGATCTCCTCACATTTAGATCCATAAAAGAATCCCAAAATGTGCCTTCATGGACCTGCTTCACGTACAAGATGGAGCTAACTTAGACCAGATTGCAGCTGATATGTGTATTTCTATGTATACACAACATAGAGAACATTCGTCTCTTAAAAAGAGAGAGAAAATTTGGGGGCTATCTTTTCTTCCAAAAGTCAGGCAAGTAAGTTACTTCAGAATAACAAAAGTTTCTCTTTCTAATTTACCCATGCATCCAAGCTTTGGTGATGATATTATTGTTTCATACCTTTATAATTTTTTATTTTGATTTAAAAATCAGCACTAAAAATAATTTTGTCCATGTCAATAAAGCCCAGGAATCAAACTTAGTTGATTTTTATCAGGATGAGAAGGGGAAATGAAGGAATTGCTGACCTCTTCTCCCTGTTATCTAGTGACAGGACACATATGAAAAGTTCAAAGATGCATCACGGGAGGTTCAGACTTGATATTAGGAAAAGATGCTTTACCAAGAACAGGCTTCCTAGACAAGTGATCAGTGCCCCATACCTAACTGTTTAAAAAGCATTTGAACACCCTGGTTTAGTTGTTAATATGCTTTCACTTTTGGTCAACCCTGAAGAGGACTAGATGATTGCTGAGAGTCCTGTCCAACTCTTCCTCTTCCCTACATGCCCCTTCCCTCCTCTAAGGTTCAATCTAAAAGTGCTATTTTTAGAATAACATGGAATTTTTCTTTAATTCACTCTGGGTTTGAATACCATCTATTTAGTAATTTTTTTGCCACTCTTACAAGTTACATCAAGATGAATCATAGCAGTGCTGTTTATGAGAATTCCTTATTCGGTGTTTTGAAAAATGAACTAATATATTCTGAATGTATGTTTCAGTCTGAATGACAATATCTGGTCTTGTACACTGACTTTTTTACTACATAGAAAAATTGTGTTTCAAATGCTATTTTCAATAACTAAGCTGTTTTTCATAACATAGGTAGGTATATATTTTCTTCTCCTTAGGAAATGCCATAGTCCTAACTTTACCAGCTATACACGAACAATGTGAATATTCTGTTAGTATTTCACCTCATAGCAGGCAACCCGTGTGTTTTTGCCTTTTGTTTTGAGCACTGCTGTCTGCTTATTCTCACTAAGTCTGGACTTCATGAAGTATTTTCCAGTATTTATATTATTTTAAATACTCTGGATATTTAGACTTAATATTTATTCTATGAGCTGAGGAGTATTATTTGCCTGCCTGCCTTTCTGGATGAATGTTCTTTCGAAGAGTAACAGGTGTCAAGTCTCCCAGGAACTTCATGATGATGAGAATGTCATCAAGATATTTTAAAATGAAAACTGCTTTTCAAAGTTTAATTAAGGGTCTCTTGAATTCCCAATAGGAAATAAAACACACCATTGTTTCAACTAGAAACCAAGTTAACATCTTCCAGCTGCCTTTTTTTTTCCCCTTAACCTAAAGTATTTTATGTTTAAAACTCTTCAAGAAACTATTCCAGTTGGATTTTAAAGAGTGTAGATCTGTTTCCCTTATGGCTGTGCTTAAGATGCGATTTCTTTTTGAAGGAAAACACCACTACTTAGCCCATTGCTCTTAGCTATCTCTTTTAAAACACCATATGCTGGGAGTCAAAAAAGGACACAAATAAATGGGAGGTATCACCAGAGACAAGGGAACCTCAAAGTTTGTCAGTACACTACCAGAAACATTGAATACTTTATGTAAATTTGCAAGGATTCATCTCAGTGTGCCTTTCATCTTTATTAACTGCAAAAAATACCTTATTATGCAAATAAATTATTTTAGTTGTCTTTATGAAGATCTTTCAGAATAACACACTTAACTGCATTTTTAGGCAGGATTTAAAGCTCCTTTTGCATGCCTAACTGCACTTCAAGAGTATTTAAAATGAAATCATGTCCATGCTGCTTAAGTATTGACAGCAAAAACACTGGGTCACAAGCATGCTTCTGGGTAGAAAAGATAGAAGAAAAGAATGGAAAGAAAAGCTTTCCCTGGGGTTTGCAGAGTTGTAGAAGAAAATTTGGTGTTTTATTTGATTTTAGTGAAGCATCATCTTATGATGTTTTAAAGTAGTATTTCTGTAAAATACAGAGCCTGATGGCAAAACATTTTGATTCTGAGGAGGTTTGTAGGGAGTAAGTTACTGTCCAACTCCATTGTGTCTGTAAAGCTACTTGAAATGAAAAAAAAAACCCAAAAAGCAACAAATGTGGGTCTTTGTAAGGAATTTGCACCCTTTCTACAGATTTCCGTATTGAGGCACAGTTTTATCAATATTTTATTTTAAAACTGCCACAAAGCCAAACAAAAAAACCCACCTTTTTTTCCAGGTTTTGTAACTTGAATTTTAGAAATAAGATTCTGTATTTCTGATGTTTTTCAAAGAGCTGTTCCCAAGTTCTTTTTTAAGCAAAATTTCCTTGAAAAAGCTGATTCCTCATAAAAAATAAAATGACGAGGTGAGTCAGAAACAATAGATATGTTTCAACCCCTGAAAATGCATACCAGCATTTGATTTAGTGTGGCAAGTGCCCACAAGCAAAGATTTTGGCATGCTATTTTATATTTGGATTTTTAACACATATTTGGTTTTAGGCAAGTATAGAGAAATTTCTGCTTATCTTTCTTCCCTCTACAGCTTTGTCTGTACCATCTTTTCCTACATCTTCAAAGCTAGATACCTATTCTGAAGATATTAATATCAGCCTATGTCCTTTTCCTTTCCCTTCTGTGTGTTTCTTTATAACATTAAATGAAAGAACACGATCAATACCAGAGGGGACAGACAGTGCTGTATAATGGATGCATCAGGATACTCCTGCAGGAGTATTCCAGCCAGTCTTAGGAAAGGATTTCAAGCAATGATTCCTCCATTGCTTGTGAGGCTGTCACTACCACATATCCCATACCTGATGTATGCAAATATATTGTCTGACACATTTCTGCATATCAGAGGAGTTAGAATGGGGAATTGCTGCTCCAAGTTGTCCAGTGTTTGATTGCAGAATCACAGAATGATTTGGGTTGGAAAGGAGGTTTTAATGATCACCCAGTTCAATCCTCCAGCCATGAGGAGGGACATTTTTCACTATATCAGGTTGCTCAAAGTTCCCTCCAACACATCCTTGAACTCTTTCAAATTGGGTCAGCCACTAGAAATGCTGGTCCCCCATGGTTTGTACCTGCTCTGGATATAAGGTATGTTCAGGAAGTGCATGGTAGTCCTCTCTACAACCATTACAGCCTCTTACAGACATACATAAGGTTAATTAGACTAATAATTACAGCTGTCTTGAACTCATCTGCTGTGATCTGTGTGAATGGAAAGCACATAACACTTCCAAACTGCTGGTTTGCATCAGAGTTAATCTGTTATTTAAACAAATTCATATTTAAATAAAATGAGCTTGGTTTCTTTCACTGCTTTACATCTTGTAACTGAGATGACATTTAACTTTTTTCATATGAAACAAAAGAGTCTTGATGTGTACTAATGCCATGAAGTGAAGAGACACAAGTGTTTTCAATCACAAAATGACAGAAGCTGAGGAAACTGGCAGTTTGTGTTTTCCCACACAAATCCAGCATAGTCCATGGAGAATAATAGATGGCCTGTTTTAAGACCATCATTCTTGGTGCTGAAAAATGATATCTTATGTATGGACTAAATAAAGCACTTTAGAGAAATAATCTGAAGTCCATAATTTCAAGGAGGTTTTGTTTTTTTTATTTTTTGGTTGGCTGGTATTTTTTTAGTTTGGTTGGTTTTGGGGGGTTTTTTTGCAAGAGATAAGGCAACATGTCCCCAGTACTACCAGCCATCCAAGGGCTAAAATATGCTAAAGAGCAGGTAGACAGTTTGCAATAGCCTCAGGATAAGGGAAATATTTCTCTTAGGAATTCAAAATTTTGCTATTCAAAATTTTTCTGTGTGAACAATTATGTTCTTCTATGAATTTGTGCTTGAAATGTCAAGCAACAGTGGTATTTTTAAAAAAGTTCTACATGCAGTGCATTGATTTTATTCCTAGGAGGACCTCTAGTGGCATCAAGGCCATTTTCTTTAGGGATGGCTTTAATTTCTTCAGTCTATTTCAAAGGAAATAGGAATTCTGAGTGACAGAAAGCTGGTAACATTGTGCTTGCTAAAAAGGATGTTGATTTTTCATTGTTGCTAAGACAAAGATATCAGTAGCACAACTGGATGAAAATTCAAAACCAGTATCTCTTTGCCTTTTTTAAAGTTTTATTCTGCCAAAGATACAGATACTTTTGAATTTGCTTTGTACAATTATTGTAACATACTAGGTACTTTTAGGAATATTTGCCAAATCAGTTTTAATCAAATGCTTGCAACAGTTATGGACAATTAATTTTGAAAACATATATAATTAGTTGTTTGGACATTACAAGTTGTTAGACTTTATCCTGTGGTAACTAAGAAGTTACACACAATAACAACTTAATCTCTTGGTTTTGCATTCTATTTTGTGCTTCAAGTCATAGTTTATGGCTGAAACTACCAGCTCTGGAAGAGGTGGGTTTTTTTTAAATTTTGTACCTACCAAATTCTTCTGTAAAGATGATCACAATCAGGAAAAAAGCCATGGATTCAAAGCAGCAGCTAGACAAGCTGCAATGATTCCCTTGCCACAGTACTTGAGGTTTCTTCTTAGGTAATATTTTTGGGGGTTTTCCCAGTATTACATCTGAATTAAGTTTAAAACTGTAGGAGTATGTTCTAATAAGAAGATACTTCTTACACCTGTCCCTTCAGGCCTCAATCTCACACAGACCTTTCTTTCCACAGGTTTCTCTTCAGTCCTTCTAGGGTGTTTTGTAGCTTTATTTTTTGATTTATTTTTTCTATTACTCTTTTTAGCAGGATTTACTACGTCCAATGTTAAATTCTAGAGGTAGGCATGAATCTTCTCTTTCAGTCTGTCTTCAAGAAAGAGAATACTGATATTTACTGGAAGTCTTCGCAAATATGTCCACCTGAACCTTCAGAGAAAATTCTGAGATTGCTTGTGTGTTCCTATTAAGCTTCCCACATGACCCACTCAAATTCAGCTATCAGATCTTAGAAAAGAGCAAAGACATTTTTGGATCAAGTGATATTTTTATTAGGAGTCATGAACTTGTAGCACAGCTACCCAGTACTCAGTTTTATTGACACTGACTTTGGCATTTCACTGTTGTTGGAACAGCTTGCAGTCTCTGGAAGATTTCTTGTGGTAAGTATTTGTTCTGAAATACTGAAAAGTTCAGTGGGAGTTGTATTATTATTTAGAAACTCCTTCTGGTGTCTAACAAGACAGAATCTGGAGATGAAGGTTTCAGTTCTCTAGTTTGGTCTATTAAATTAAGATATTAAGATTCTGTAAGGGTGGTTACACATTTAAAAAGTCATCAAAGAAATTTGCAGGATCTCTGTGGAGTTTTCACAATACGCCTGGACATAGTCTGGTTCAGTTTTCATCTGCCCTTGAGCAATTTGAACCACACAGGCTTCCAAGGTCCCTTCCAACTAGAATGATTCTCTGATTCTAGAACAGGACTTGAGGTGGAGTGAACAAAAAAATAAATCTGGTTCTATGCACACAGGCTACAGATTTTAGGCCTAAGCTTGTTTGCCTAACTTCAGTATGTCTTTGAGTACCTCTCTCTTTTGGCTCTAAAAAGTTGGTAGAAAGTTTAACTAATAGTATGGAGTTTAAGGTGCTGTAGGTTTCTTTCTTCTGGCCATGTCCAGTGACTGTTCTGTTTCAGTCAAGGTTTCCTCCATGAAAGCTCTTTGTAATAAACAAAAATTCTGTAATCTAAAGAACTGTACAACAAATTGAGATCTTTCACATCTGCATTTCTGTGAGTTTTTCAAGGTCAGACTTAGAGTAGAAGTTTCTATCTAGCTGATTATGTAAAGGACAGGGCAAGGGGTGAATGAGAAATAGGATGGCTAGTGTGATATCCAGCATTTCAGAACCACCTGCAGGTCTGGTGAAAAACTTCTGCTTTTTTTTTTTTTTGCTGCAATAGCTAAAGGACATAAATTCATTCCTTCTTTGTTGAAAAATGTTTGCATGTTTGAGATCGAAATAAATAATTACTTGGAACAAGTAGCTAATAATACCCCAGAAATGTGCAGAGGTTGTATATAATTTCTCCAAATAAGAATCTTGTGGATAAGATGTAATTGTCTCTAGATGTATCAAGATTGTCTCTTCCCATTGTAGAGTACAGTGTAATTCAGCCAACAGCTACCAGAACATCAAGCCCAGTGTCCTTTCCTTCACAGGTCATAGCAAGGAACTGAGTTATGTGAACTCAGTAAATACCCCTGTATTTCTTACACCTTCTTGAGCTGGTAGCCCAGCACAGACAGCCCAGCTGTGCTGCAGCCAGCGTGTATGTGCATGGGAGACCCAGCAAAAGTGTGGCACTCCATGTGGGGTATGAGTGCGGCCAGCAGGGATAGGGAGTCCCAGAACCATAATCTGGTCCCTACAACTGCCCAAGTTGCACATGGCCCTAATCTAATACATGGGCCAGCACATTGAACAACATCAAAATAAATCTTCTTAAGAATGACATTCCTGGTGACATGAAATCCTATAATTGCAGTTTCAGAAATTTTCTGAAAAACTCAGACATCATACCAACATTTTAAAAGGCATTTAGGAAACTGTTTTAGAGGACAAGTAAAGTAGTGGGAAAGTGGAAATGAAACTTTCTGTAGTTCATTTGTCTTTATTCTGTATTTAACTGAGGTGGGGTCTTAGGACATCTCTCTGCTATTTGCATAGAAAAAAGCATCAGATCCATGATAGAGGAGCTTCAGCCCAACACCTTTTGTCTTATTTAGGCCAAGAGTTAAACTAAGTGCTAAACTAAGAGTTAAACTAAGAGTTAAATTTATAGTGCAACCCCATGCTCATAATATATTGATTTCAAAAATAATGGTGTATCTTTCCTTGTGTTTTCCATCTCCTCCACTTGAAAGGACTTCTACTAATACTAATACTAATACTAATACTAATACTAATACTAATACTAATACTTGTAGCAGAAAGATCAAAATTGTTCAGACTGGTACTGCCATATACATTTTTTGGTTAGTATTCACTTCTTGAATTAAGGTCAGCATTTCATCTATAGTCTAACTTGAAGTTAAACATCAGTGTCATGGCCCATCTATAGCTATATATAGCTGAAACAGAAGCAGTTAAGGATAAGCATGTATGCTTATTTTTCCATAATATTCTCTCAAATTACATTGCTATAAATTTAGTGTACAGTCCAGAATAAATGCTTCTGTGCAATGTCACGAGCGTTTGTACTGACAACCACAGACAGTTCTATGCTGAATGCAGGTAAAACATCCTTTACTTCTAGAAAACACTAGGCTTATTGAACTGATCCCACAGTTGTTGTGTGCATTGCATTCCTAAATGTGCAAGCACAGACCTTGCTGCCCATGCCTGTGTATGTTGTTCATGCACAGTAATCTGTGACACTCAATGTGACTGCACCTTTAGCACCCTTAGGTATGTCTTATTCTTAGGAAAGCTGTGCTATATTTTTCTCAGTCAAACTCTCTTGACCAGGCACTACTTTGTTGTGTAAGAAGTTGTTGTGCTTATTGAACTGCAGTCTGCATATTGGTGGTGGTGTATTCCTAATGTCTCAGGTTTGTCACAAGCAATAGACTTCAGAAGAATTTTCCATCCTTTTCTTTCAAGAAGAGCATGACAAAGCTTAGAAAAGAGATTTTTTTTTTTTCCATGAAAGCTCTTGGATTTTGTAGAAATGAATGCTTACAAAGCCTCAAAGCTTATGGATGACAAATCACACCCCTTCTTGGGAGGCAGAGAAAGATCACTCAAACATATCAGGTATGATTTTATCTAATATGATGAACAAGATAAATGATGCAAGAGTAATTGCATGTAATCAAATGGTAAAAAGTATTTATTAAATCTGAGTTAGTAGGGAGTTCCTGGTTAAGACCCAGCTATGTTACTGTTGCACTAGATTAACTGGCATGTATGGAACATATTAAACTTGAAGCTGCTTTTTTTGCTTTGTTGGGTTTGCTTGTGTTTTGTAGGTTTTTTTGGTTGTTGTTGTTGTGTTTTGGGGTTTTTGTTGTTTTTGTTTGTTTGTTTGTATGTTTCCCCAGTGTATTTTACTTGTATATTTGGAAAGAAACAGAGAATTTTTAGCCATGATGGTTTCAGAAGTTTGCATGGCTTAAGTGCAGCTGTCGTGAAGGTAATGCCTTCTGTTTTGTATGCCATGTATATTCACAAAGGAAAATATAGATTACTAATTTCAAAGAAGAAACTTGAGGGAATTGAAGTGTGACTCTGTATTTAGGACAAACAGCTCACTGAGGTGGGAAAAGTAGCTCTGCTTTCCAGGTGTGCATTGTAAGTTAGTTTGAGCCAGTATTAAGCCGGTAAAACAATAAGTGATGCAAGGTTACAAAAAAAAAAAAAAAAAACCAAACAACCAACCAAACAAACCAGCCAACTAACCAAACAAACAAAAGCCATAACAATGGACCCTTTTACTAAATTCAATGATAAAAATAAAAATCAAAACCAACAAAATACATATGTCCTTAATCCCCTGCACATCCATTAACTTGTAAAATGCTGAAAATAGGACAGTTTGTTTCGGTATGTTCTATGACAAACTGGCTGAAAATTTTAAGAATCTATTACATTAGGGTTAAGTAAATTGCTTTAAAGCCCAAAATATAAACTCATCCAGACATAAGGATATTTTCATCTTCCCCTGAGTTACATTGTGCCTACTTGTCTTTGCATTTGTACAAGGTACACACATGGTGCCCAGTGACAAACATAGGCTGACATGGCCCAGGGGAAACATAAGGAAGAAAAAGAGGAGAATTACTTGTAAGATGATCCTGAATAATGATAGATGGGTAGTTCTTTAAAAAAAAAACCAAAACAACTTACAACATGTGTTCCGGTATGAAAGCACTAAAGCTCGAGATTGGCAAAAGCTCCAGAGCTGATAAATAAAGCAGTAAATATATTAATGGGATACTAAAGTCAATTCTAAATTTGGTTCCTTCAAGTGACTATAAATTTAAGTAGATAAACACAAGACTATCCAGTGAAAAAAAACAAAAGTATTTAACTGCAAAAGTACAGCTGGAGGGCAGGGCACAATGTTATTTGAGGCACAAGACAATAAATCCCTAGGAGTTTGACTTGCAGGATACACTCAGGTTGAGAAATATATGAGCA
>VZTR01018970.1:65308-102766 GCA_013400775.1 Chaetops frenatus
CTGTTCATTTTAGGAGGCAGCTGCAGTGCTTCATTTGACCCAAACAGTGAACTAAATAAATACTTATATTTGTGGATCAACAGTGGATTTACTTCAATGCATTTATACAGATAAAGAACAGAAACAAGATCTACCTCCAATACAATAATTACAGAATTCAAGGAATTTTTTTTCTCCCTGTGGAATCTGTCTGAGAAAAATATTGTTGAAATATTAGCACTCTTTTTAATATTAAAAAGAGTTCAGTTTTCACCTATGTGAATATAAATCAGGAAGTCAAAATAATTGGTTTCAATTTAGAGTGAGAACGAAATCAGAAGTAGAAAATTGACAGACAGCAGTGTCATGCCTGAAGAAATGCAGTGGTTCTCTTATTTATATTTAATATGGTTCTAAAATAATTTCCTTAGTTCTCTGCAGTGCAGAGTTTAAAAGTCATTCAAGGAGCAAAAAAAAATTAAAATAATTCAGTATTTCCTTGTGCAAACTGTTCATGCCGAAATGCTTAGCATGTGAAAGAATGAATCCCCCGATCTTTGCATCCACTTTGTCAACTAGTCCTGTACAGAGACATTTCTACCAGAAAAACTAATCCAAAAATCATTCTCCAGCAGAAGCTTGAGAATAACAGGATCAGTCAAGATATCTTTCAACTATTTTATTACTTAATTTAGAAACAGCTTATTTGAGTTGATGTAAATTATACTTCTGATCACAATGGTATTTTTTCTGGCTTTGGAAAACCTGTGAGGAAAGTGAGCAAACCACATCAGTTATTTTTGGCCTATCTTTTATTTCACATCTATCCATGTTCAAGATTTGTTAGGGGCTGTAAGAACAATAGGTAAATCATTTGGAGAACACTAAATCCTTTGATTTGCTCCAAGTAATGCATGAAAAGTTATTATTTGTTGATTGTAAACCAGGATGTCATTTTGCTATCTGTCCTTTCCAGAATGGATCAGATTTTCTATGGGAGAAGCTGGATCCTATTTGGTCAGTCACACTGAGGAAGACAGATAAGTGAAGGAATAATCAAGGAGATATGTACAGTTCTGGATTTAAAATATATTTCATGAGAAGTCATTCCCTAGCTTTGAGACCAGATGCACTCTTATATTCTACATGGGCAGGGAGCACTGGAAAAGCAGGACCTTGGAAGAACAGTCAACTTCCATGTTCAGCAACTCTTAAAAAGTTCTTGCTTTCCGCACTTTTTACTTCTAAAGTTTGTGAACTCAGGTTATGTGTATTTTTTAATCAGAGGATCATTAGAAAAGCAGCAAGAGAAGTTAAGACTAGAGAGTGTGCTTTGTCATCCTGTCATAAAAAATGATTTGCTAGTATTGTTATTTCAGCACATTGTATATTATGTATTTTTACCTGGAAACCAATTTTAATTTCCAATGTGGTAAGACATGCTCAACTCCCTCTCCCAGATTCAGAACTCACATAAAAACTGTAAGTTTTCAGTTTAATTCCAAATGTACATATTTTGGTTTCTTTTTTCCTGTGGCAAGGCATAATTTCTGGACTGATGCAGAGAATCTGGCCTTTTTTCGTTCCTATA
Organism: Chaetops frenatus; assembly: GCA_013400775.1. NCBI lineage: Eukaryota > Metazoa > Chordata > Aves > Passeriformes > Picathartidae > Chaetops > Chaetops frenatus. The sequence continues at coordinate 66,879 of VZTR01018970.1, forward strand.
TATTCAGTCTGACACTATAGGGGGAAAGAACCAACCAGCAGGAATAACTGCAGTATAGAAATAAACACACTTTGATGATGTTAGTGACTCAATTTGCAAAACCTTAGAAAATTAAGATCCCAAAAGTAAGCTTGAGTGGACATCTTTTCTTAAGGCATAATTTACACTGCCAAGTTCATCAGCTGGAATGCTTTGTTGATCTGAACTGAAAACAACAGAAGGGGACAAAAAACAGATTAGGTGCTGCATTTGTTCATCTATATCTTATAGTTTCATACCCATAACTGAGAATGTCCCAGCCCAGCTGTGCACAATTCCATGGTTTGCATCCATTCCAGAAAACCAGTAGGCTGGCATCCTCTCAGCCTGGTGGTCATAGGTCCTATCAGCAAGAACACAACACCTGGATCTCCCACCAGAGACAGCCCCACCAGTGCAACACCCCAGGCTTGTCTACCCACATCATTGCAATGGGAATGGAATAACAAGCTGTACCTTCTAGTTATGGAAGTCAGACACAAGAGTGATGTTCTTGTTAGATACTGTGTAAGTAAATGTCATCCTTAGCACAGACCAAGAGAAGGCCTTCCATCAGCAATAATAAGCTGGATGTCTCAACTGATTCATGTCAGTTTGCTTCAAAATGTTGTTGCAGTGCTCAATAATATCAATGCTACTATAACTTCCATCTCCCAAAAGGTTAATTTTTTAAGCTGAAAAGAAACACCAGACCACCAAGGCTCTGAGTCCTTGCACATTGCACTTCCCTTTGAAATCGTTCTGTTCCCTTACTCACACTGACAGAGCAGTCCCAGACAAAATCCAGGATGGTCTCCCGGGAATTATCCACAATACATTTCACTTTTCAGAGTGGTAAGTGGCATTCTGCTGCCAGTCAGTCATCCTCCTCTGGATGATGGCTGGCACCGGGTTATGAGCAAAGTACAAATGGCAAGTCCAGGGATTTTCCCAGATACAGATATGAATGAAATAATTTTTTCAGTCTTTTTCTGTGAGCACTACTACCTCTTGTTTGAAGATAGGTGTAAAACCATCTGAATGCTAAGCAAAGTAGGGATATCCATATCCGGAACATTTTAACGGTAAAGGAATACAATAACAAAATTGCAGCCCTAGCCACTGGCCATCTTCTTCTATGTGTGTGTGTGTGTGTGTGTGTGTGTGTGTTTGTTTTCTTTCAGAAGCAGTGTGACACAGATTACACGTACCATAAAGCTCTTCCTACAAAAAAAAATGCAAGCCCAGCGCATTTCCAGCGCATGATAATTATTAGGGCTCCCATGAGTGAAACTCTGATCCATTTTTAGCTAATGATTAACCTTAAGCCCTCCTTCCCCCTTAAGTATTTGGATTAAAAGGGCAATACAGAGCCTGAAAGCTGTAGGCATGAGTGGTTTATTCTCTAACTCTATGGACTAAAGGGTGGAGTCATCTGACAGAGTTCAGGAACAGTAGGCCAGGCAGTGAGAGGATTGATCTTATTAGGACTAGAAAAGAAAGAGATTCTGTTGTGTGACCAGGTTGAATTCAGGATGTTTATAAGCTTCACCATTCTGGTTTTACTGATGCCAGCAATGTTTGTATGGTACAGACAACTGCTATTGACTTTTCCTTTTATTCAGGTCCATACTCTTCTTTTGTGTGGGGAGTCTGCTATAATTAGAGAGTTCAGAGCATTTTGTTGTACAGAAGTCTAGTCTTTAGAGTAAGGCTTTACTTTTCAAAACTTTAAGAGTCTATCTGTGACTCTATATTCATATGACCTGGAGAAAGTCACATAACCATAGTTTTGATTCTGCTTCCCAGCCTGGAAACCAATATCAGCCTCAGAGGGCTTTATTCATTTGATTGAGATCTTTGGATAAAAGCTAATAAAAGAAAAACACGATGATTTCCACTCTTATGAAGCCATAAATGTTCACCTTGAATAGAAAACGGATGTGGAGGGATAAAATTTCTCTGTTAGTCTGATTTTGTAAGCCCTGATACCCTGATGTTCTATTGAAAAATTCTCCAGGGCAGCAGCTGGGAGCATGGTGTGTGATTCCTGGGTGTTTTGGGTAGGTCACATCTTGGGACAGTAGTACTAAGCAGGGGCTGGCAAGGGCAGATCAGCAGCATGGCCCTCCTCAGCCTGCACAGCCAGCAGATCAGCTGGATTCCACTGCTGGTGCTGGGGTATCTCTTTTACCTCCTCCTGGGTGCTATGGTGTTCCAGCTGCTGGAGAAGCAGGCAGAGACACATTTTCGGGACCAGTTCCAGCTGGAAAAGCTGAAGTTCCTGCAGAACTACACATGCTTGGACCGACAAGCCCTGGAGCAGTTTGTACAGGTAAGAGGAAAGGGTTCCCATGGTTTTGGCTCAAGCATTATTTTCTTTAGAAGAAATTATACTATTGGGGTCAAGCATGATATAAACTGATCAGCTGTCTATGATATTAAATATCTAACTTTATAAATAACTCAAGCTGATTCATATACTTCTTTATCTTGACCTATGGAACTAATTTCTTCCTATAGTCATGAATTCCCAAAATATGTATATCCGGTGATGCACTTGTGCTATGTTGCAATAATTTCAGCTTCATGGTTCTCATCTCCCTCATTAATTATTACCGGGAATTATGCATGGGAACAAAAAACAAGAATCAAACCTAAAGAAGTAGTTTGCCCTTACAAGGTTCTCCAGTCCAAACCTGTGCAAATTCTGCCCTTTTGTACTAGAAATTGTCTACTGCCTTTGAAGGTAGTCCTGCACTTCCAAGCCTAAGGCAAAGATAAAGTCAGCCATCACAAAATGTGTTATCTATCACTGATAAGAAGAGATAAAGGGCTCTTGTTCAATATGGGTTGTCAGTTAATGACAACTTCAATTGCATTTTAATATTTTCCTCAAAACTGGCTGGAGATAAATTACTAGACCTTTCCTGGTGTTATAGATGTATTCTCATACTAGTATTGCAAGAACTGGACAGAAATTCTTGAACTACCAGTTTCTTTGTGCTCAAAACATACCCAGTTCCAGAGCTGGGTGCCTAAACAGTTTGAACTCTTTCTACCAAATAATTAAAACTGATAAAAACTCTAAACAATTTGTACTGTCCACGTCAGAGCACTTCCATGAAGGTATATGATTTTGATCACCAAAAACCCAGACTTTGTATATGGATTTAAGTAAACAGTGAAGTTCAGATCAGTAAGGGTAGAAAAGGGGCCTGAATCTCTGTCTACAAAGCTAACGTTCTGATTACTAATACTGTGATTGATTACTTGTGGAATATTGGGCATTGGCCAGAAAATGACTAGAGCTTTCAAGAACTTACATGCCTAAAAAGACATATGTTTTTCACCTACAGCCCTTGGTGATATTACCTGTCCTTCCCTTATGTCTCCGATAGTGATTGCAGAGGTGAAAACCCTGATTCTCAATTCTAAACCTGTGATATTTTATGAGATTGATAGGTTTCGTTAAATCTCCACTACTCTCAAAACATTAAGGGGGGCGTCAAACCTGTCCAGATTCTTCTCTCTCTGACTCCAATGGAGCTTTCTTAGTACTGCCGTGCCACTTAGAGAATTGCATTTTGCTGCTGTGTCTCTGCCGAATTAAACACAATTTCACTTGTAAGCTGTTCCTGATAAAACCGGCTGAGGGCACCAAATCATCTGCAATGCACCAAGCTTCAAAGTACTGAGACTTGGTAGTCCTCAAGGCATATGTAAGTGCAGGTATCCTCAGACCCACATGTTGCTTTTAAGACCTGTTAAGAAATTTGTCTATCTTATTAATATTAGTGAATACTAGTATTCCCATATTAAATCTCTAATCTCATTAAATTAATTCATTTTGACTCCATTGTGCATGAAACAAATTCTTGCATTTCCCCGTCAATAAACTGCATAGGTTCTGCGTGGCTAAAACTGCCTAGCTGAGAGATGGCTCTGAGCTGCAGCTCCTAACATGAGCACCCTGGAGCTTTGGGAAAGTGCAAATCCAAACCCCTTTATCTCATGCATCTCTGGTTATCATACTTTGGTCAGGAAATTATGCCAGTCTGACAGCATAACTGAGAAGCAGATGCATTGAGTAAGGAATCCCTGTTTTGATTATGTCCTTTTTCAGCTTCAAAGGACCTGATATAAATACAGACCAAACGGACCAAATCCTTGTCTATGACTACAAGTGGCTGCAATGTGCATTGGCAGGGGGACAGGAGCAGAAACAGCATGCATTTTTTATTCTCTCCACATCCTACTATAGCTTAATATAGGTTTCATTTACTTACTGTAAATTACAGCACATTGCTTTTACGTACTGACAACTTCTCTCCCAAAGGCAACAGCTAATGTTCACCAACCATTCAGCAGCTACCATAATCCTTACCCTGAGCTGTAGATGAAAGGAGCCAGGAGCCATTATAACTGTCCCACAGGAACCTGTTTGTTGGACACTGGGATGCCATTTCGTTCACAGGGTTCTTTCATTAGGTTGTACTTAACAGCATCAATTATACAAAAAAATCCATCCTTGTCAGACTGTGTCTGAAAGATTCAACATTCCAAGGTGCCTTACTCTTCTGTGTTGGCTCTCGTGATGTGAATGTAACTCCTGTGAACTCTTGAGCATTGAAATGCATAGAACTGTAAAGTGTTCCTTACAGGAATAAATTAAACCTGTGTTTCTTCAAAATACTCATACCTCAGTAGCTTCTGTGTGTTCCTTCTAAGCAGTAAGTGAAGTAAATCACTCTAGAAGATTTGATGTGTTGAATTCTTCTCATTCTAAGAAAAGGCTTTTAATGGATAGTGCTTTTTCATATTGAAAAGAAGCTCTGCTGACACTTCAGTCATGAGGTCACATGTGATGATGTCCACCAGCCCTCTGATAAATTTGACCAATGCTGTAGGATTTTTTACTGAAGGAATTATATTAGCTACTAAACTTAGGATACTCAATCCACCAGTACAGATGAGCTAATATTGCAGAACCTGTCCAAAATCAGATACCTTGTAGTGGGTATATTGATTAGAAAAGGAATCTTTCTGGGAGTGGTTAACATTTGAATCAAGAAAGAGTATCCTCTTGGTTTTCATACTCCTGGAACCAGCTAAAGCTTGCATTGCTATTGACTCCTGCTCATGTCTTGCATCAGACAATGTCTTTAGAAGAGATGAACAAGTAATTCCTTCAAGCATTTGGCAAAATTACAAAGGCTGTGGCTTAGCCTTTGTAAGGTATGTGACAAAAAAGGGGATTCTTAAAACCCCAATGACTGAGCAGAGTGAAACCAGTCTCCCACAGAGAAATCCTTGGGGATAACAAAAGGACACAATCTTCACTAAGGCAGTTGACAGGACATTTGATGCAGGAACGACAATTTTTTGGCACACAGTAGTTTTGGTCATCTGGTAAGAGCTATCTGGAATAGCAGAGAATATTTTATTAGTCAGTCTTTTAGACTAGGAGAAGCCTAATATTCACTGAAAATTATATGGAAGTCATAGCCAAAAATAGTAATTCATCCTTATATGGAGAAAACAGAAATGAGCATGTTCCCCATACTCCTGCCCACAGACACAACTATACATTTACACATGCCTAAATTAAAAAACTTGAATGAGATGACTAGATTACAGAAAGAGAGAAGAGGATCTACTTTATTTTTCATACTTTAATTTTTTTCCCCCAGTTTGATTACATTGGGGAATCCTCCACTCCCTTCCCCTCAGATTTCATCTAGCTGGGGAACCTAGCATATTTCAATGACCTGTTCTCCTGTAGCAAGAGTTCAAGTTCCTGGCCAGCTCTATTTGCAAGTTTTACCATGTCAGCAGAAGTTCTTTTTAGTCCAACTCTACTCTGTTATCTACACTGTTTATCACTCTGCTTGCTCAAGATGGAAAACAGTATTTACTTATCTCTATTTCTGACATTCTTCCTCATCTTTGCTCCTTTGACCTTTTCCACTTCAGGTCCTCATGGAAGCATGGAAAAAAGGGGTCAACCCAGAAGGAAACTCTACAAATCCCAGTAACTGGGACTTCAGCAACTCCTTCTTTTTTGCAGGAACTGTTGTCACCACTATAGGTGAGGTGCTCTCTTTCCTTAAAAACTGGGGTTGCCTCAACTGTCCTGTAAAGCCCCCAGAAATGTGTAATTAGTGGACAGAATGCACCTGAAAGACAGGAAACTACTGTGGGTAATGGTTTTCTATTAGTTTCCAATTATGCCTATTATTTTTCTGTATCTAGTATTTCATACTCCTAAAAAAGCTGAGTGCCTACTTGGTACATGCAGGATCATTTTGTACATGGACAGCACATCTTTAAGTTGATTTGGAGTACTGAGTTGCACTCACCCCAAAATCAGAGACCTATAGAAAGTTACAATAATACCTGGAAGAGTGACATTTTTTATGTTTAATTTTCAGCTAGTAGTAGTTGATGCACAAGGCCACATCATAAGCAATGGCAATTTGCAGACAGATTTAACTGCAGAAAATCATAGATCCACAGATTCCCGAAGCTTAATGTAGTTGATCTTCCAAGCTTACAAATACTCCATGATGCTGCAGCTTGACTGTAGAGCCTTTTCATGTAGCTGTTTTCTTCTTTTTTTCCAGGTTATGGTAACCTGTCCCCCAGCACCGTGGCAGGGCAGATCTTCTGTGTGTTTTATGCCTTATTTGGAGTGCCCCTCAACCTGGCCTTCCTTAATCAGCTGGGGAAAGCTCTCAATGCTCATCTGCTTACCTTGGAAAGATGGGTGCAAAAGCCAGGGCATGCCCAGGTACAGTGTCAATTTACCATTTGTTTTCACTATTTTAAAACTAGTTAAAGTTCTTTTCTCAGAGAGCTGCTGCTGCTGCTGTCTTAGGTTTCCTTGTGTGAACGACAGCAGTTACATGGCCCTCTCTATCAGAAACTTGATACACTCAATTTACCTATGATAACTTTAAAGCTATAGGCTTTTCCTTGAGGGGCCCTAGATTTGCCTTTTTTAAAACCTCTACTCAGCAAAACCATAGACCTGGTGACCTTGGCAGAATACGTGCATGTACACACATTGCTAAATCAAGCTCTTACTCTCCAGCCTATGCCAGCATCTATCCAGAGTCTAGCCCAACACTGTGCAAAGGCAACTTATTTTTATTGGCCTACTGGTCTGGCTGGAATTAGCTTTCTTGTTTGTGCCAGTAACTTAGTGCTTCCTTCCTTTTCTTTTCTTAAAATGCGAATACTTTTTTCTTCTTTCTTACAGTTTATTAGTGAGTCATTGAACTAGTCCAGACATTTTTTAACAAGAAAAGGACTGATAATGGAAAATACACGAAGGTCATTTATTACAAAGTTAGTGCATGTTTCTGAGGAAAGGTTCAATGAATTGACCCCTTTAGTTAGGGAAAAGGGAGATTAGATATGTGAGATATGTTGAAACATTTCAGAGTTCTGGCACAAGTTTTTTCTTTTACATTTGTAAAATCTCTTGAGTCACTACATTTTTTATCTACAATGTGAAGGCTATAAAGGTACCGTCAAATGCAGTCTTGGATTATATAAGCAAGAAATTCTTTAGCTGCATAACCTCTCTCTGTTCCCCAAACACATGCAGCTCTACTACCAGAAGGATTTTCATGCTAGTATAGCTGCATCTTTCCTGAGACTTCTAATAGCACCTCAGGGATGTGATCTTTTTTTTTATTCCCTTTTCACTCCAGAGTTGACACTTCATTTCTGAGAGAACTCCTATGATCAGACAAAGCTTTGGAGCTGTATCTGCTTGTTTGCTCTGAAAAGCTTATTCAAGGAAGTTGGTTTATCTCCTTGTAAACACAATTTTGTCATTCTCTGGGAAATTAATTGCAATCAGTTCTTCATTATTCCTGACTTATTGTTCCCTACATTACAGGTTCATACAAGAAAGTTCTTAAAAGACAGGTTAAAAAGTAAAATTGTGTATTTCAGTATACATTTTCATGCAAAGTTTATTATGTAATTAAATGCTATTACAATAGTGGAATGAATTAAATGAGAACAACTGAATCATATATCAACAGGAATCATGTCAGTCAGTAATTCTCAAACTGCTCTGCAAATGAGGCAAGTATTATTACACAGCTAGAGAGACATGACCCATAATATAAAAGTGACTGGTCAAAGTCACCCAGTCATCTCAAACCAAGTTTCTCAAGCTCAGAGCATTATTTTTTATGTGAGATAACTCAGAGAGAGAAATTAAAACATGTTTATAAACAACTTTATAAACAGTGGTTTGACTTTTCATCCAGTCACAATAGGCTTAATAGAAAATCATACTCCAGTTTGATTGCCTTTGAGGGCATTTTAAATAATTGCAATGAGTTTGCATCAGCCCACACATCATTAGTCAAAAGTTCACCAGAATGTGTTCCCTGGAAACCCATGAGTTCCTGATCATCAGTCCTAAACTCCCTAAAATCCCTTCAGGATGCATCCACTGACCATTCTTTGTACGTATCTACTGCCATCACATATGCAGTAACTTACCTCCCCAAAGGCAGATGTTTGTCCTGAGAGGCACAGATCTGTGCTACCACAAACCAGTTCTGCTCTGAGCACTTGTAGGTTAAAAATGAAAGCAGGCAAACTGACTTCACTTAGGTTTCATCCAAACATATTTTTGGCTGAGCTCTTGCAAGCCACTCCATAAATCTTTGGAAGCAGTCAGATATAGTGTAAAGAACCCTAACTTGTTCTTGCCAATCTTTGTTTCATGAGTTATGCAGTACGTGGTGATTTTCCTTAGAGACAAGAGCTAGTTGACTACAAGACCATCTCAACTTGAATTGAAATTGTAAAATGAGTATTTCATTCCTATGGCTGTCATAGTAAGTCTGAAAATATGACTGGACCATTCTTGAAAATTCATTGCAGAAAGCTTTTAAAAAATCCTTCTTTTTTTCCTAATTTTAAGATTTTTTTTGTTGTCGTTTCATGGTTAGGTATAATATCTATGTTCAGAGTAAACAATGAGCTCAACTTGCAGTACATGGAAGCATTGGCTTATCCTTTTTTTTTCTACAATTTCTTCCAGGGTGTGTTTCAAGAGTAAAACAGACACAGCAATTTTGACAAGACAACTGCTCCATGATGTTAATTGCCATTTTCCTCTTCTCTTTCAGGTGGTTCAAACACTGGCAGTGGCCATCTTCCTGACCACTGGGACTTTGCTTTTCCTAGTGTTCCCACCATTAGTCTTCAGTTATGTAGAAGGCTGGAGCTATGGGGAAGGCTTTTACTTCACCTTCATCACCCTGAGCACCGTTGGATTTGGGGACTATGTAGTAGGTAAAAAAGAACACAAACTGGGTTGAACTTTGTTGAAATTCATTACTCTAGTATAGAACTAAGTACAGGGACCACTGATATCCATTCCGCTACAGATCTGGTCAAGAGGGAGCTCAGCCAGACCGGTAATAATGAGCTAATGTATTATAGGATATCAGCATTTTTCTTTTGGCAGCCAACCTGAGAGTCACCCAACTCGTTTCACACGTGCCACTGAACACTCATTCAACAGTGGCTGTGTTCAGGCTGATACAAACATTATCAAGAGTGAAAGATGGAATATAAATAAAATTCCTTTTTCAGTATTAAGCCTTTGTACCACCCTCTCCTAACAGTGATTTGTTTTAGCAAGTGTCTACCATTTCCAACAACAAATCATATCAAATATTAAATAATCAGTACTTAAAATGGGGAGAACATTACTGACAACCACAGGATGCCTCTGAAGAAAACAAACCCAGTAACACTACATAGTCTTTAGACCTGTAGGTTGAGAACAACATGGTAGAGTCATGTGAGGGGCTATTTTTCCACACACTGACTTGAACAAATGCATAATCTTAACAAATTATGTATAATGTTTTTTTGTTGAAACCACTAGGCCTTCTTACTTCACAAGTAATAGCTCTCCTCTCCTAGAGGTCATAACTATGTCCCAAAAGGAGATAAAAAAGAACCCCATGCTGAATCTGGCACTGTGGAGTTTCATGATGATCGGAATGAAAGAGACTAAATAAATAGCTGGAGTGCTGTCCTGTAGTCACAGGTATCAGCTGCACTGAATGTCCATGTTGTGGAAATATCAAACCAGGGATTAAAATTCTCATAAGCACTTAATTAAAATGGTTACATTTCCTGTGTTATCCAAGTGATTGTGAATCCCAGGTACTGAGGTATATCACCCTCCAAAAAAGCAATCACTGCATCACTAAATTGTAGCTTTCTAAATCATCTGAGATCCCCTGTCCACCATGAGTAAAATATGGTTAATATGGATTTAACATTTAATTTCTAAGATTTTTTTCCTTTGTTGTTGGCTAGGAACCATTGACTTTGAGCATCCCTGATTAATATTAGATATGGCTATTTTTATTATATAGCCTCAAATTCAGGGATTTGATGCTAACTGTGCTAAGCTTAAGCTGAGAATTGGCATTAAAAAAAAAAAAAAAAAAAGAAAAAAGAAAAAATCTATCTGCTGATAGATAACACAAGCTTATTAGCACATACACTTTTGCAAGGAGTGGAGAGGTGTGTGAGTATGTATGTTTAGCAGATTAAAGATAAATATAGAAATTCTCTGGATTTTTCAGGCACGAACCCCAACAAGCACTATATCCCCGTGTACAGGAGCCTAACTGCGATATGGATTGTTTTTGGCTTGGCCTGGCTGGCTCTGGTCTTCAACGTGGGAGCTGACTTGATGGAAAGATACCTTCAGCTAAAGTGGCACAAGTCTGACTTAAGCTTGGCAGAAGGAGCCACCACCAAATTGGAAGACGAACCTGAGCAGCCTAGAATCCATATCCCTAGCTGAGCAAGGTACAAAGAAAGCAGTCTTGAAACTGCATCTTCCATCTGTATCTCACATTAAGCAACCCCTGTGGATAAATGACTAAACCACAGGTTGTGAACTGTTTCCTAAGGAGGAAATATTTCAGATATATGGAAATTTCCACATTCTGTGTAGACATCAGCCAATTAAAATCCCAGGGAAGGAGCATGCATGGTTACACAACTGTCCCAGGATTCATTTTACACTTCTCATTCTAAGGCAACTTCCCCTGAAGTAATCAATTATTATCCTTTCTCTTTCTCTAGTGGGATTCAGTTCTTATGGTCACTCATTCTCAAAAAAATCCAGAGTGACTGCCTCTCAGCTTCAATAAGAAGTCAAGTCACCAAGAATCTCAAGTGGAAAAAGTCAGGTACAGAAATCTTTCCTCATTTCCAATCAGAAAACAAACAAAACCACAGAGGAATATCATCAGTAATGAACACCTGCTTAATGACATCCATCCAATTAAGATTCAGTTGATATCATCTGAAATGAATAGCTTTCATATAAAATGATAGCCTTTCTTTATTTCCTGGGCTAAAATGCTTTTCTTTTAATTGTGAGGAAATTATGTGTCTGTCCAGCTCTGCTTGGACTGTTACAATTTGTCTCAGAGCGAACTGCCAGCTCAAAGCAGGTCTTTATCACAGTTCATTTCACAGCCATCTGAAAACAGCACTTTAAACTAAATTTAAAAGCAAACAGACATCCTTATTTCCAGCCAGATCAAAAATATTATTAGAGTCTGGTCTTTTCCTTGGGCTAGTTCACAGAAGAGCTATCATGCACCACATAGAACTGATGCTGTATGTTTACCTCTAAATAAGCCCAATGATAGGCTCTTGCATTAAATCTGATCCTCTGTCAGACCCATTGTGTGACCCATGAGAAACCAGGAGTTTGAATCTATCACAGTTACTGTAAGTCAAAAGGAGCAGAAACCATCCCCAAAGCAGCTGAAAAACCAAGGAAAGAAGTACATATAAGCACCTAGTAAAAGACTAGTCACTGGGATGCAGATCTGTAGTCATACACCCTATTAAACTAAACTCCAGAAATTTGATAAAACAATTATCCATTCATTGGTTACCATGCTCAATCATCACTAACAAAATCCAATAGGTATGCTTGTAATTATATACACACTACCATTTATTTGGTATCTTGACATCTCATAGTAACCATCAATTAATCCCTTTGAAGTCATTTTTAACTGGAACTGTAATGTAAAGCATGAGTGAAATACAGCTGAGTACATAGACTAGCCCCAAGCTAGCGTAGGTCTGACAGACTATTGGAACATCAAATGTCAGCCTTTTCAGAGGACATCATTGATTTGATATTTCATTTTGGAGAAGTGTCCATAAAACATGCAGAGACTTGTGTAGGTCACAAATCTTTTCCTGCATATTTTCTGAGCTAGATTTTTACTTCACAACAGATCTTTGTTCTTACACCTGACTTGGTGCACGTTTTCCTTGCCAGTTGCTGACTCCTGCATAGTGAAGTGTGGCTACTCAAATCTGAAATGCTGGCATATAAGAATGCTGGTTATGGTTTATTCAACAAATTTTAAAAACTAATGTTCAAATGCATATCTCATCCAAGATTTCCCTCATGTCTCACCACTACCTACCTCACAGATTTTTATCTCCTTGGTTTTTGCACTGATCTTCCTCTGTGCCCTCAGCTATTCCCATAAATTTATGCAATGTCATTCTCTGTAGACTTTCACTGAGAGCAGCCAACTCTCTCCTGTCTGGCTTTTTGTATCTTTGCAAATCTCATAGGAAACTTTGTCTCTCAGTATCTTCTGTTCTTCTGACACAATGTTTGCACTCACACTTGTTAACATCATCACCATCACTGTACTCTGCATCTGCCTTGTGTTAACACCAAAGACAAAACTGAAGTTCTGCTGACTTTTATATCTAACTCTTTTCTTCACCTTGCCTGTTTCCATGCCTTCTGTACCTTATCAAGTCACAGTCAGCCACAACACATGCACTAGTCTAAAGGTGATCCTATCCAGTGTTTTACACCATGCTGCATGCCATTAAAAAAAAAAAAACAAAAAAAAAAAAAAAAAAAAAAAAAAAAAAAAGATAAATAGGTTTATCGGGGATAGAAAGCACTTACTGACAAAGTGTTTCTTAAAATTATCCTTACTTGACATCTGACTGCAGGAAGTTTGGATTGTTTTTACTGCAATCCAGAAAATTGCTCCTGTATCTGATACTGATTTTGCAAAGTAGCAGCAAATGGTGAAACTACTTCCTGGATTTTTTGCTACTGCTGCATTTACTAAAGCTGATAGTAGCTGCTGCAGTTCTCCAGCTGCCCAACAGAAGACTCAGAAAGCTACCTTTAAATCAGCATATGGCCATGTTGGAAGAGAAATGAGAAGGATACTGATGCCCTCTCCTCTGCTACATAAGTTATAGAAATTTCTTGCTCATTTTGTCAATTTTTCAAGGTTCTGAAAAGCTCCTAAAGGTCATACACATATACAATCAAAGTTACTTTGAGATACATACTAGGAGCACTGGCCCAGTTTTTGAGCATGGATGGACCAAGTGCTTTCTGGCAGTGTTCCTCTAATAAAAATGTAGTCATCAAGTATCAACTGACCAGCTAAGAAAAGTAACATGGAAGAACTGCACAATCACAAGGACTTGCTATGAGCCAGAGGAGCACACACAAAAGGGACTCTTTTGGTCCAATAACCCATTTTACCAGCAGTATATTTCTACACACAATGAAGAGCACACATGCTCAGCTTCAGGCATGGAAAACAGCACTTCTGAAGCCTCTGAAGGTGGCTGTGGCAGAAGCAATAGCCCAGGCAGTGTTGATCTGTGATGTGGGAAAGTAGCATTTTGTCCTGAGCAGCTACCACCTGCAGTCCAGGGCAGGACAGGAAGGCAATGTCCTTCCAGGCTTACACTTACCCTTTTAGCCTACTCAACAAGCCCTTCTTCATCCTCAGATATACATGTTGTCCTTCCAGACAACACCAAAATATCATTGGCAAAGATTTGAGCCTTTCTCTGTGGAGATGTAAATAGAAGACTGACAGACAAATGATGTTTCTGAGAATGCTCAAGGAAACAGCCATTTAAATATTGTATGATTCTGTAAAGATTTGCTGTGAATCTTGATCTGTCTTCTCAAATTCCTTCTTGTAAGCACATGCCTGATGTCCTGAGTTTTCACAGTATGTCTTGTAGTTAAAAACCCTGAGTCTTACCTGTAATTAGTTTTATGTATTTTTAATATAAACATTAAATTCTATATGTTTAGTCCATAATGTTTCAGTATAGTTATACTCAGTGTGTTTTGTATAAACTATCTGGGTTTAAATACAGATGAAATTTTAAAATGTAGCTCAGATATGTCTATTTCCTGGTCTTAAATGTGATGAGTATATATATACTTTTTAGTATCCTTGCATTTTTTTTTTTATTTAGGTATATTTTTATAGAAGGTTTTCTTTTATACATATAATTCCATTTTTGTCTTTAAATATCACTGAGTGATGAATACCCTGAAAAGGCAGAATTAAGACTGAGTAATAAGCAGCATTTTTTTTTTCTAAGACTGCTCTAAATGACATTGTTACACTGGAACTGGTCCAGCCTTTCCATATTAATTTTTGCATCTTGCCAGTGAAACTGTATGTTTATGCTAGTCAGTTTAAACCACATCTCAGAAAACCATGAATTAGCACATTACCAGAACATTTTCAGGGTGGCAATACATGTTTGGAGGCTGCCTTACTTATAATAGTACGCCCACACCCCTGGCAAAAAAAAATCACAGGGCAGCATGAGAAGACATTACTCTCTGACAGTGTATAAAATCATCCTGTGCAGAAATTTACTGGGTTTATTCCCCTTTATCTCATATTATGTAATAAAATAGGTAAATTACAAAGTTCTTATACACCCAAAACGATTTGATTGTTTTATCTACTGATGAGAAAACAGAAGGGAACATTGGATGTGGTCTATACAAGAAAATAATCAGAGGTCTCAGGAACTACCTATACAAAGAAAGTAGTCCCATCTTTCACAGGAAAACAACAAATTATGAAAGGACTATGAAATAAGGTGCTACCTTTTCACTTGTTTCTATCAAACGATTGTTATCACAAACACCTGTTCGCTGCCATTAAATTAGCTTGGCAGCTGAGTGAAAGAGGAAGGCAGGTATATGTAGGGTGCTGGCATACTGCTCTCTAAATAGTGCCAGCTGGGGAGGGAAACACTTGGATTTGTCCGGAGAGGGACTGGGTAGCATCCCTCGGTGGGGGCGAACGTGACTCGCAGCTGGCTCCTGCTCAGGCACAAGGGGCGCGGAGCAGGGAGCCCTGGGCAGCTTCGCGCTTTGGGACAGACAGGTGGGAAGTGGAGGGGCGCAAGAGAAGGACGAGGGCGGTGGGGTGGGGGCGAGCGGCAGGACCATCTCCCTCTCCCGGCACGGGCTCTGGGCTCCCCTCCGCGCCGCGGAGGGTGGGAAGGGGGANCCGGGCCGGCGCTGCCCTCCTCCCGCGGGTGGCCCCGCTCCCGCCCCAGGGCCGAGCCGCTTCTTCAGCGCCGGGGCGGCGGCGGCAGCGGGGCCGATGGTGGCGGCGCGGCAGCAGCAGCCGCGGCGGCGGAGCTGGGGAGTGCCAGTACTGCTGGCGGCCTACCTGGGCTATGTGGGGCTGGGCGCGACCGTGCTGCAGGCGCTGGAGCGGCCGGCCGAGGTGCAGGCGGCCGAGCACCTCCTCCAGGAGCACTGGGAGCTGCTGGCCAACCACACCTGCCTGCAGGGGCCCGCCCTGCAGCGGCTCATCGAGGTGAGCCGGGGCGCGGCGGCTGAGCGGAGCTCAGCACCCGCTGGGGCTGCGGGGCCGGTGCTGCCTCCGGCCCGGGGAGGCGAGAGCGGGGCGGGAGCGGCGGCAGCAGCCGCCCCTCCAGCCCAAGAGTGACTTCAAGAAAAACCCAACAAAAACTCGAAAACTTTTTTCCCTGTATAAGTGTATGCGCACACATCATCCTGTCCCGAAGAAGCCGCCTGCCCACGGCGTGGGAGAAGCTTTTCCCCGGGCAGCCGCCGCGGGCTCATCGGGCTCTCCCAGCGCCGCAGCCCCGGCTGCGGTCGCCTGTGCTCCCCGCTGATAGAGAGAAGCTTTCGTTCTCTCTCTTCAGACCAGCTGCGGCGTTCGCGGGCCTTGAAGCGCCGCCGTCCTGACCGAAGGCAGGCGGTGGCAGAGTGTCCCCTTACGGGGCAATTACCTGCGATTCATTACAGGTGGTTTAGGTTTGTTCTTCCACTTACCAAGCATGAGTTACATTCCGTGAGGTCTTGCAAGTGGTAAATTCTAATGGGGAGACTTTGTCGTGGTAAATTTAATTGGTGTTTATATTAGTGTCAAACCTTTTCCATCTTCTACTTGTTGTTTAAAGGGAAATAGAAAGTCCTTAGGTCTCTTAAGTTATCCTTGAAAATGTTTCTGAAGATATTTGCAGGGTGGCTGCCAAATGTAAAGCAACAACAAATGCAATCTTATCAAAATACAGATGGTTAAATTTTTATGATGCAGATACAAGCAAAGTGATGTAAATGGGTTCTCTCTTTGCTCAACTTTTGCTTGAAAAAGAAAAACCTATACTATTGAAGTGTCCTGAGTACTTTTCCAAACCCTTTGATTTCTGTAGGTGCTGGTAGTTGAGTATGTACTCCCTGCTTTGGCCAGTCTGCCTCAAATAGATGTTGCCAAACACAAAGAAAACCTGGGGGAGGTGTTTTGTTTTCTTTTGGTTTTGTGGGTTTTTGTTTGTTTGTAAAGTGGTGTATGATGGTGACTGAAACCATAGCAGCTGATCACTGTAGTTCAATGAATCTAAAAGAGACTTGGAGATATACTTTTTTTTTCCAGCAGAGAGGAAAATACAGAAACCATCAAACAGGATAATCATCTTGCGTATTTCAACAAGGCTCTGGCAGATAAAATTATGCTGATGATCTATGTCACACTCTCATCCCTTGGCTTTCAGGATGGTATATTTTCTGTTGGCAGTCAGTAGTACAGTGATCATGTGCTATAAATTTGGACATTTGTAAGCTGCCGTAGTAACCACTCTGATTATTTATGGTGTGTGCTGTGCTAGCTGTGAAATTTAAATAGAGAGAAGTGAGAAATATAGCAGAGAACACTAGTCTGACATTCCATAAAGTTGGGTCTTTGCCAAGCTTTATTCAGCACTGGCCCATTGTGTAGTGAACACCTGGCATGGCACTTGCCCAGGGGTTGCAAGTGGATGGTGGTGATGAGTTCCTAGTAGTGGAGAGAAGATAATCACAACTATATTCATAGAAATGTCATTCTGTCAGTTTGTTTTACTGCAGCATGACCTCTAATCATTCTTGATACCCCTGGAATAGGGGAATGGGACAGCCACTCAAATCCCTTTAGACCAGAGACTGTTCAATTATGCCATGTGAGTACTTAATTGTGACTGAGCAAACCCTTGATGGAAAAGTTACAAATAAGTTTTGTTTAGTTTTATGGATTCTCTGTGCTTGCCTTCATGCTCTGAGAAACCTTACTGAGTTTGAATGGCTTTGTGTGTTATTTTGAATAACTTTAACACAGAGAAATTAATCCTAAAAAATCCACAGAACTGATGCTTTCCTATACTCTTTTCTAATTTCCTCTGCAACAATCACTGGCTTGTTCTAGGTGTGCTCAAAAAGATGTTTTTCTGTGCAGTAAATTGTTATTGCAGTACGTTGCACATAATTTATCTGGCAGTGTCATCACTGGCCCTCTTTAGATAAGAAACTTGTATTCTAGATACACAGCTGATTATTTGCTAATTAGGAAAGACATATAAAAAGTGTTTGTGAAAACGTAAAGCACTGTGTGAATTTTAATTGCTTTGACATTACTGGCAATTCCTCATTGTTTTCTTATTGCTCTTTCATTCCAGATAATCCTAAACTGTGTTTATTTTAAGTGTATAGGGGCAAATATGAAATAAAATCCTAGTTTGCTAAGCAATGTGCAAATGTAATTTTACAACCTCTTTATCACTTAGTTCCTAGTTACCAAGTGGGAGTGGAAATCCACTGTTCTAACCCTCGTGCAGATGGAGAGCAACAGAGAGCTCCAGCCTTGAGGAGCTAGCAGGAGAGCCCTGAGTGAGGATGGGCAGGAGGGAAACATAGCAGGCAAACCATGCTGTGGTAGCTAGACCAGATGAATTACCATTCTGTAATCCCTGTGGCTCGGGTCCTTCCCAAGGAAGAAGTAATCTTCTAGTTAACAAAGGAGAGGACAGAAAGAGGTGGAAAGTAACAGACCAACAACAAAAACAGAACAATGGAGGAGAATGTGTTAGAAAGTGTGTGACATCTGAGGTGGTGGGCCCTTGCTTCCTACAGCTGGATTTTGATGGGGCTCTGCCTGGTGGGATTGGCCAGCTCTTCCCCTGTGGGAACAGCTCCATGTTTCCTGGGTAGTTGAAGGTAGCATGTGCAAATGCTTTATATGTAAGCAGATAATCAGTGCATGGCCATGTGTTTATAGATGCACAATGGAGGTACTGGGGCCACAAGTCTCTCTACAGCACACCCAGAGACATTTACTGAAGGAGCACATTAGTTGGACTTCGTTGACCCATCTAACCCCAGGTCTGCCATTGTATACAGTCTGACTGAGCACATGCTCACCAGAAACAAGACTGAGAACAGGCCATCATTGTGAGCCACAAGGCAACATGCAAAAAAGGTGTCCTGGGTTTAGGACAAATAGAAGGCCAATATCTGGCCTTTTATTATCATTATGGTGGTGATCTTTACATGCCAGAATTACTGGATGTGAGGTGACATCAAAGGAAGCTCTCACTGACAAGACTTGCAGAAGATGGCAGCAGATGCAATGATAAAACAGATTGCAGGTGATATACTTTCAATACAATGAAGAAAAGTAGCTGGACTCAGCTGGGGAGAAATATATCTATGTCCAGGCAAAAGCTGTGTTTGTTCTAGATTCTGGAAGTGTCCAGAAAGTGAGGCTGCACACAAAGAGGATACTTTCTGTATGGGCATATTTCTGAGAGCTGGGACCCTTTCTGACCTTTTGGGGTTGGGGGCACCTAGACACGTTTCAGTGTGAATCACTTCTAGTGCAGAAGTTCCTCAGTTTTACTGCATAGTTTAAGTGCATATATAGCTCTAGTCCAGCTGAGCTGTTCTCCAAACTCACTCTTTTTCCTGCATCATTTTCAATGGTTACAGGCACTCAGCTGCTGTACTTGCCACCGTCTCTTTAATCAGATGATGTACTTGCCACTGTCTCTTTAATCAGATACAGCCAAATTTGGAACAGCACTTTTTGTGTGTTACCCTATTACCATGACATCCCTTTCATGCTATCCTTCCTTTTTTTGATAGAAACTTTTTGTTGTTACATGTATATTTCCCTAGTACAGATGTTTCCTATATTTATTATATTGGTTTTTTTGTTTTCTACTGTAGATATGCAATGCTATTTAAATACAGTTGCTTTCATAAAATGAGAAAAAAAGCTGAGCTTTTTTTTTTTTTTTTTTGGCCTACAAAGATTTAAGGTGTAGTGAAAAGGGCCTAATGCTAAAGGGCAGGTTATAAACTAAATGGCTGCAGGTGGATCTAGATACTGTTATCTCCAGAGTCAACAGCTAGAGGTACACAGTTTGAGTAGATGTTTACAAGAGCAGTGAGATCCCACGTGACTGAAAGGTCCTCATCAATACCTTGGCTTGTACAGCAAAGAATAGTGACATTGAACCAGTAAAGAATAGTGACAGCTGTCAGGAAATAAAACCCTGCAAATACAGTTTACTAAAATAATCTTGCACTCAGATGATGCAACAGTAAAGGGTGAGCATCAGAGGTCACCTGCCAGTGGTGAGGGTCTTAAGGAACAGCAGTGGCTCCTGGTATTGTGGAGCCGTAACATCGAACCCAAGCTGTACACAGAACTCAATTTGGTCAAATTAACTTGTCACAGATGTAATAGGGTTCATTCCCTGTAACTGTTCTTTCCAACTTGATGCTTATCAAAATGTACTACTACTTTGTTTGAGTTACAGCCAGTTCATCATTCTCCAGACCTGTTGATTAAAAGAGCTGTGGGTACCTTACCAAGAAGGTGCATTCTGTGCTAATAATACCATCTTCTAGTATACTTTGGACAGAAGCTGTTAAAGTTAAAATCATTATTCCAGAAAGCAGTATGCACGCACTATATTTTTAGACTTCTTGGAAGGTGATGAGAAGACAAACTGATGATCTTTTTCTGGTTAGTTGACTCACCCCTAGGTCTTCTTGCAGTGTCTAGTACCTGTGTTCAAAAAGAGAAAAGCACAGCAACCTATTATATCATACCTCTGCTAAAGAGATGTTCTTTTGATATTATCAAATTCCCAGTTACAGCTGGTCAGGGTTGGTGGGAAGTAACAAGGGAGTGTAGCCAGCTGGCCTTGAGTGGTGAGTGTTTCAATAACCTATCCTACCAGGAAGGTTTGAGACCATCAGCTAGCAGTGAATAGCTAAAGACTGGGGGTGCCCTCTAAAAAGAGAAATAGTAAGTCTTATCAGTTGTTTGAAGATGTGGCTTATTCATAATTTATCTTTTTTAATGCAATTAAAAGAAAAACAACTAGGGAAAGAAATCTCAGTTTTACAAGGATAATACAATGCAGTTTTGCTGTGTTCTGTAGATTACACAGGCAGCTTCTTTGAACTTCTTTCAACAGGCCCTGCCTATTTCTGTTGCAGCCCAGCTGTCTAGTTACTGTTCTTACTGGGGCTTGGCAAGTGACTGGAATTCAGCAATATTTTGTCTCATGAATCATGCCACAGATTCTTCCTTGATATAAAAGCCTAATTTTCAGAAAAAGTACTAATGGCTTAGGGCACCATTGGTTGCAGCATTACTGTACTAGACTACATATTTTGCTCCTTTCCTGTTGATGAGTTAAGTCCAGATAAATTCTAGAAACTGTAGTGCAGACCCAGCTCCAAAGTAAAAGTCCTTTTACTATCAGGGATCCTTTGGTTTTGAGGAATAAATGACAATTACATTTGCAAACCTTGCTGAGGAGACAGGGGCACAGTTACTTGATCAGCTCTCAGGTTGCTCGAGTGGCATAAAGTTAAAAAAACAACAACAAACCCTATGAATTCAAAAGAATCCAGTTGGGTAGCTGGGTTTTTTTTGTTGGTTTTTTTTGTTTTTTTGGTTTTTTTTGTTTTTTTTTTGTTTTTTTTTTTTTTTTTTTTTTTTTTTTTTTTTTTTTTTTTTTTTTTTTTTGTTTTGTTTTGTTTTGTTTTGTTTTTTTGTTTTGTGCCAGTTCTTCTTTCAGGCAGAATTTATGCACGTTTCCACTCCAGACAAGGACAAGGGATCAGAGCTCATGGCTGGGAAAGGTGTGATTAATAATCTGTTTGTCAATTATTTGGAAATTAATTGACCTTTGTCCTTGCAGTCTGAGACCAAGGTTAATGTTAACCATTTTCTTCTGATTTACAGCTGATATTTTGTGAGGCATAAATGAATGTTTATATGCCAACATTGCACGGAATTTCCAGTGCACAAAGTTTGTGAATTGTTTGCTCATTAATCTAAATTGTAGCTTGGTGGCTTTTGAACACCTTCTTTTCCCCCTTGATATATTGTAAAGCTGAGAAAAAGTGTCTGAAATGAGGTAAGCCATTTTCAAGAGGATACGTATGCCCTGGAAAAGTTGATTTTTGTACATGAATTTGTAAACTTCAACTAAACTTCGGAGTAAAGTTTCTTACACCCGTCCATTTGCACATTTTTTTGCCTTCCTTGAGAACTGCTTTAATGTACACTTAGTAAACACTGCTTTTGCCTTTAAAGGTATCTCAAGATTACTGTGACCTCTAGCTAGAATGCCACAGTTCAGAAGCATGGGCCAACAGCAGTGACAGGAACCATAGTTTATAAAAAGGTCATTTGTATGACACTTTCCCTGATGATTTCCTCCAGGAAAAAAAAGTCATGAATTCTTCTGGGTATTCTTGGTAGAGTCATCAACTTTTGAGACTTTGCTTTCATCATTTTCACTTAACTTGCTCATTTCTGGGAGGGCAGGCAGATTAGAATCAGTCTGTTTAATCATTTATATAAAGCTTCTTTTTTGCTGTAAAGATTATGGGAGGAAAGAGAAGCATAATGTTCTGAAGAAAGAGATGGTGAGGAACATAGTGCCTCAGTTTACATATACACATTCATTCTTTTCTGCCGATCTTAAATGCCTTTCTTGAAAGCTGTATCCTGGTCACATGCTGTTGTGACTCAGTGCAGAGGTGAAGGATGGAATTTTCAGTTGGTGTTAAGCAGGTCAGATTAAATAATGGTCCTTCCTTTTGCAGTACTTGGTGATCAGAAGCTGTGCTGCAACCACAGACTGGTGGTGCAGGGGCCCACATGTGATGATAATTGTGGAAGAGAGGAAGTGTGTAAGCTGAGAAAGCTGGGAGTTGCCCAGAGCTGATAACACAGCAGACATGGTAAATGAGACTTATGAGTGGCTCTGCAGCAAATAGAAAAGAATAAACCTATGTTTTGTGGGGAGGAAGATGCAATACTCAAATGTCAAATGGGAACCAAACTGTAGTTGTTGGGGGTAGGTTTTGATGGTTTGGCTTTGTTTTGGAGTTGGTTTTATTGTTGTTGGGTTTTTTTTTTTTAGCTGGACAGCATGAACACATCTTTTGAGTGTAATTCAAAGTGTACGGTTTAATTTTTGCTGATGTGACTGTAATAACTGCATTGGGTTTATTACTGCAAAGCTGTGTGGAGTGGTAAAACTCCAGTATAGGTGAGTCACTCATCAGTCATCTGTGGAAGTGCAGCCCCAGAGCTGTGAAGGGTTAAAATTCAGGCTGTAGGAGTGATTTAATTTTTTCGTTTCTTTTTGTGACTCAAATAAGAAAACTGTGATAATGTTGTGTTTGGATGTTGCTGCAGAAAGAGCCAGCAATGATAGTAAATGCAAGAGAAGAAAGGAGTATTGCCATCCTAAAATAAGTGCGATAAGGGAGTCAGCAGAAATCCACTGTTTCTTCTCAGGGTTACCACTTAGCTTCAAGGAGGGAATTCCTTGCAGAAATATGCACAAATCAGGCTTTTGTACTGGGATGTAATCTAATATTAAAGCCTGCATTTACAAGCATTAGCTTATGACATTCCTAACTGAAACTTCAGGGCTTACACTTGAGAAAGATGGAGCTGGAAGCCCAATGCCACTATTCTGAGGCAGGTTTTTATCACAAGGATAACAGGACAGGCATCTGTATTTTAAATAAACCTCTTTGAGTGGAAATCATGCTGGTGTTCTAATCACCAGCCATGGCAATATTAAGTAGCACCATGCAAAGCCTGTTTGCATGGTCAGAAACCAGAACAGCCTATTTGATGAGAAAACGCAGCAGCCTGCACATGAAGTTTCATTGACCCATGAAGGTCTAAGATTTTATAATCTCAGTTTATAAATCCTATAGGAGTTACAATAATTCCTGTGAAACTTTTATCTGTAATTAAAATTATGTTAAATTAAAATTATGACAATATATTGTCAGCTAAAGATGTAGTAGTCACTGTGAACTGTAAATTATCATTTTAGAGAGGGAAAATACGTGCAGAGAAGTGAAACTATGGTTTTGTGTTGTACAGCTTGCCTGTCAGTAGAAAGGAAAGAACCACTGCATTCTGTATCTTTCTGATTATTTTAACCACCCACCTGTTTCCTTTCTGCTTTTTTGAGTTGCTCATGACCTTTAAAGTTCCCAAAATATCAAGCCCAAGCTCTTCAAGTTCAGTATTTCTTGGGTTTGAGCAGTTGGTGGTATTGACTGGAGTCTTACATCAGACAGATAACTGCTTTTGAACACTGGATTTAAGATACTACTTCTACTAGTGCCTTTTAATGCATTAGGTTTTGAGGCAGACACTGTATAAATCACCAGCCTAATTAAGAAGAATTTCCTTTAAAAAGGAAAACCCCTAGGATTTCACCTCAAAATAATCATAAAGTAAAACAAAGTTTCTGGTTCTCAAAAAGGGTAAGGAAACTAAGCATTTTATTTTGCAACGTATGTGATTCACTTTCTCTTTAGTACCTCTTTAACCCACAGGCTAAAATATACTTCAAGTTTATTTGGAAGTCAGTAGCAGAGACATATCAACACCTCTTCAGTGGAAAAAGCATGGAGAATTCAGCTGTTCTGCTTGAGTGTTTATCAGCTGGGTTTTTTCCTGTGTTCTAAAATTATAAACCATTATAAATTTTTCTATGAAAAAGAGCAATAGCCAAAAGCAAAAGTCTAAAGGAACATAGTAAATTAAGGAGAGGATTCACTGATATCTCCCTGAATGCTCACTCAGCCTTCAGGAGTTTGCAATCCAATGACTTCCTGTGCCAGAAGTAATTTCTGTGCATTAATAGCTATCTATGGATTTCTCTTTCATGAATCCACCTCCCATGGGCACGTCAGCAGGAAGGCAAGCTCCATTAGTTCTGCCATTCTCAGAAGAGTCAATCTTTAATTTTCTGTCATCATTGTTGCTATGTCAAAGGTTGATTCTAGATAGTATAATAAAACATTTTTTACTTTAACAAAACAAAAGCTGGTATCCTTATCTCCACCTAGTGTGAATCTTCCCTTCTACAGGGTGGCATCAGCAGCTCTTTCTTCCTAACAGTAATGAACTTGACGTTTTTTCTGGGAGTGTTCATTTGTTCAAGTGGCTTTGATTTGCATGAATATTCAGTGGTCCCCATTGGGCTGGCTTCAAGAGGTGGGTGGGCCTAATGGTTAATGATGTTATCTGGGTGTTTGATAACAAGATTTAACAAGGAAATGCTTAGAGGCTTATTGCTGAAGGGGCTTGGAGACCTCAGCAAGCATACCAAGTGCCTCAGTACCAAAACAGAAAACCACTGGCATGCTGCAAGCTCAGGGCTTGCTCTTCACCAACGAGTCATGGTTTTGTGGTACTTCCTTCCCACTGACAGCAGTGCAGGCAAATACTGGGGTCTCTCTGCAGAGCCTCATGATGCATCCTGTGCTTCCTGGCAGTAGCATCACTACCTGGGAAAAGGTAACAGTGACCCTGGGATGCTGAGATGTTACAAGTCACTGCCAGGCTGGTGTGGGTGCTCACAACTGCTCAGCCTCTTGCTTCTAAACCAGGCAGAACAGAAGTGGAGCAAAGATGTGAAATTAAACACTTAATGACTTGGTTACTGCTGCTTGCTTCTCACATGATGTCTTTTGCAGGCTCTTTGTTTCCTCTTTCTGTGTGAAGGCTTTCCATTTTTTGGGGGGGCCAATTTTACCACAGATTTTTGCAATCCTCTCTGGTTCTTAAGTATTTCTGACTTTAAAAAGTTGATGTTGAGTGTAATACTGTCAACTGCTGAGCTTGTATCAGCAGGGCATCAAGCAGGAGAATGGACAACAAACAGGCTGCATGTTTAAGTTTTTCAAGTATCCCTGATCCAGCTGATAATAAATTTATCTAAGCACTGGACTATTGCTGATCCAGCATGTATATATGTGTTCAAGACTAACTACTTAGAATTGCAGAGATCACAGTTTACAGAAGGAAATTTTGAGGAAAATATCAAGCTATTTATTTTGAATTTAACTACTGGTTTCCGGAGGGGGGGAAAATAGATCATCTGTCTAATTTTCCAGTACCTCTGTTGTCATTTCACTTACTTTGTGAGTCATTTTATGTTCAAGCAAACTATGATTCCTGTCTAGGCCATTGTCTACAGAGCTTCTTACACTTCTTAAACTGAAGGTAAGGTGTTGTCAGCCTACACCCCATGCAGTCTGACAAACCTTGATGCAGACACCAGACCTGGAAGAAGAACGATGAGTGAGGGAATTACCCAAAACTGTTCAAAACAAATCCTGCTGGAGGCTTCTTGAGACAACCTTTTATCTCTTTTTTTTTTTCTTTTTTTTTTTTTTTTTTTTTTCCGGGGGATTTGCATTGGAGAGGGGACGAAAGGTTTTTTTTTTATTCCAGGGGTAGTTGCATGGAGAAGGGAAGCAAGGCTTGGTTCTTTTATGTCACTAATGCCATATACAAATTCTTTTTTTGTTTTGCCCCACTCATGTTACAGTGACAATTCACAGAAGGAAGCAAAATGCAATAGAACATATGTGGTCCTTAGCCCTTCTCAGAGCACAGGCTCTCTGCTCTGTCTCATAATTTAGGATTTAATAATTATAATGTAGCCCTGAGGGGTTTAAGTTGCTTTCAGTTATAAGTAAATCAAGACATTTCTGAGAATGCACTATCAAACAGTGTTTGTTGCTTAGAAAAATGTATTGATCTCTGAGCTGCTCCTTGGTCTTAGCATGAGAGTTAGTAGCTCCAGAGAAAAGAGATAATGATCCTTGTAGTTAAGCTGCTGCTTGGGACCCTGGAAACTGTTTTTAATTTACAGCCTTGTATAATATTATATAAATCATATAAATTATGTAAAGCATATTACATTAGTAAAATGGGACAAAGCTTCCTTGCTTTGCAGGCTTGACATTGTTTAGTGGATGTATAAACTACAACTTCTTTGTAAAATTAAAAACTGATCAAAATCTGAGTGTGATTCCTTTTATTATCAGTGGTGAAAGCTTTAACAGCAGGCTTTTTGTTAGGATAGGGACAGTATTTAGTATCTGCATGTCTTTTTCAGAGATGATGGATTTTATGTACTCTTGGCTACACTTTGCATTCAAGGATAATCAACTGTCAAGTGAAGTGTCAGTGTGAAATGTTTAGTGTCCATGCTGTGAATAATGTTGTTTTGTACACAACAATTAATTTTGTTGGTGTGGGAAGGTATAGTCAGATGTGGGCACTGTTAAGACATCTGATGCCTAATTTTGGCGTTACTATGCACGCTTCAGCTATTGACTTCTAAGTCTTTGGAGGATTGAACAGAATTAGGCATAATGCTAATGTGATCTGTTCATTCACATTTGTAGTCCCTATGTGGGGACATATTGGCCAATCTGAGTAGTCTCAGTCTCCTATAACACACCAGGTGGATTCCCCCCCAGTCCTGTGGGATCCCCTGCAAGGGATCCGTATCATTTACATATGCATGTGTATTTGCTGCTCTGGAACTTCTGCCATTGGAATATCCCATCTGGAAATGTTTTATTTTCCTAAAGAATATGTCATAAGGCAGTCTTAATTACTGTCTGTCTAGACCTTCTCTAGTTAGATCTTGCCCTCCAATCTCTCCCACATTTATCTCTATAATCTACCATGTGCATGAGCAACTTCCTTTTATTGCTGTAGATGCCCTTTTCTTAGAAGCAATATGCTGGCTTTTCGCTTTTCTGACCTTGTAGCCCTTTGGTCTCTAAGGCACAAGATACCCTCTACTAGAAGAGACAACAGAATCAGGAGTGGTTGTAGTTTGGGATTTTACCAGGCAGAAGTGGGAATGCCAGTCGCATGAACTTGCCTTAAAGGGGTCTGTGGGATCTCATGTTATTGTCTCTTTACAGGGTATCATCCAAGCCTACAAGAGTGGCATAACCCTCCAGGGAAACACCACTAGCCTGGGCAGGTGGGACTACAGTGGGTCTTTCTTCTTCTCCATCTCTGCAATAACAACCATTGGTAAGAGTTCCCTGCTTATGGGGTCACCTTGTAGGTGGGAAAAGAGTGGGAATGAGGACCTGTGCTCAGATGCTGCTCCAGCACTATGTGGTTCCCTGGGGCTTGCAGTAGGCAAGTAGGGAAGCACCCATGAACTTAGCCCTAGGCGTGCTTTGTCAGTGCCGGCACAGTAATGATCCCTAACTGATTAGACACAGGGATAATTAGCTCAGGACATATCCCTACTAAGTTACATGACTTCTGGGGCCTGGATTTCATGGTGCTGCACTTCCTGGATGTTCCCAAGTCTTGTGCACTCTGAGAGGTCTGAGGTGAATTGTGCATGAAATGGGCTTTTCTCATTTCCCATTTTCCCATGTCACAAAGACAGGACTGATTGTGGAAAATTCTTAATATTGGATATTGCATCTTCAGAGAATATATCTATGAGTTATTCCTCCTTATAGGTGAGGACCTCCTTGTTCAGGTGAAAGTTAAATACCTGAATAAACATGACAATTCAGTTGACTCAGCTTTCAGCAAATGGGTAAAGCAAAGCCACATAGGAATGATGGAAATAAGAAGGGGAAGAGAGAATGGAAACAATAAAATGTAGTAGGTACAGAGCTACTTAAGGGAGATGCTACTAATTATTGTCAGTTCATGTCCCCTGTCCCCAAAACCATTAATAATTTGCCCTGATGTCTTTTTCTTATGGTGTGACACAGTATTTTAAAAAACCGTGGAGAGGTGGGTGTTGAGTATCAAAAATCCCTAATGGATTTGTTGATTTGTCAGCTCTCTTCAATTTTAAGTCTATATTTAAATCAAGCGTTTTCTTTTTGTGCCCAAATGGAACCTTCTTTTGATTTCTGACTCTTATTGAAGATATATTGGCTTCAGAACACTAAGCCACCAAGCAAGAGCTCTCAAAGAAAGAGAGGGTGAGGGGGTGAAGGCGAGTGGGTGGTGGCGTGTCATCTTCCTGTGACTCAGTACATCTTTCTGCCCTGCTCCTTTGCACATGAATTGTTCTGGTTGGGAACACGCTTTCAGTGTGTTGCACTGCCAGGCAAGGACTGCACCAGATGATGGCAGTGGAGGCTCATCAGACAGGGTTACACAGACTGTGGGTTTCCAGCAGAGCCTGGGCAGGTCCTTCCAGCCTTTGGTGCAAAGCAGCACCCGCTCAGAGCTACTTTGCTTGCCTCAGTAGTGAATCCTGATGAGTTTCTAAGCCATCAGAGTGACGGTTTCACCACAGCAAATTTAAGTTAATGATATTCAGGAAGAATCAAATTTTTCATGTTAAAGTATAAGGAGATCTTGTGATGTTGACAGCGATCTAGGCTAAGCATTTCTGCTCTTCTATTAGGAGTAGCTGTTAAGCTACTTTTCCACCCCACCCACCCCCACTCTTCTCTGTTTTCAAGTAAACTCCTTGCCCTGATGGCTACAGGGGAGGAGGACAAGACAGGGCATGTCACAACTGAGTTGATAGCAGAGACAATTGAAAATTGAAAAGAACCAAATTTTACTGCTCTTTATCTCATAATTTTAAAGCTGATGCTATGACTCTAGAGACTTGTTCATGATTTTTCAATTGTGGATTTGAGAGTGCCATACAAGTCACTTCTATGCAGAGAACTTAAGACAACTGGACTCTTGATTCTGCTTTTTCAAGTTAAATTGTTAGTTGCATACCGATTAGCGTTTTAACACCCCATTGACAATAGTATGTTGCAGGAGAGAGAACTACAAATGGTTTCACAGAGCCTCACCCTGAGTCTGCTATCATAATCTCTCTTTATGCAAATTCTTGAGATAATGAGGGGTTCAGTGAGGATACCACTTAATGACTGGGAAGGATAATTGATGATGTCAAGTAAAGAGACATGCTCCTTTCCGAAGAACTCAATGAAGTTCAAAGGGGTGAGTCACAATAGGAAACTTCATGTGTAAGGTATAGCAATGAGATAAATGACAATTGAGAAGGCTTCTTGAGGATTTGTAGAGGTTTTAGTGTTCTTACATGGCAAGGAAGGGTTTATCTCAGGCTGTGATTATGGAGCCAATGAAAGCAGGTCCAGCTGCACAAGATTAGCACATAGGAGTTAAAATCCAAGGCATTCTGGCAAATGAGTTCAGGAAGGGTAGAGTTAAGATGATAGTACAGAATAAGGATTCTCAGGGATTTAGGGGTACTGTATAAAGATTTTGAAGAATCTGCATGGCCTCTATTCTGTGTGTTCCAGCTGCTGCAAGTCCTTTGGCCCATTTGTCTCTTCCACATTTTTTCCGTGCAATTAATGCTATTCATGCCTTGCTGGCCTCTTATGTGATATAACATCTTTGTGACTCTTTTCCGTAGTGTTCTCAAACAGCACTGCCAAAACCACTATCACTTTTACCTTCATCACTTTCCTTTGAGATGCTCTTTCTGTTCTGCCAGCTTCTGTTTTCCACTTTAGGTGCTTTAACCCCCTTAATCAGAAGGCTTGGTCCATTTCTCAAGTCCTTACCAGAACACTTTCTCACTGGGATACAGGAAGGGATGTTAACTTCTTTCTGCATTAATGCCAACTGAAGGGCATTAGATTCTTTCCCCACTGACAAGGTTTTAATCCCCATGTCTCCTGTTCCAGCATCTTCTGCACTGTATCCTTCTTCCATTTAAATGAGAGCTTCATCTATTGTCACTACTAGTGACATGTGAGCTTTGCTTGAAAACAAAGCGAGTTCTAACCTGCAGGCTGCCCATAGTTGGGTACCTCAATCCTAAAGGTTTAAAGAACAGATAGATGTGAACTAAAATTTCTTGTTTAAAGAACTGCCCCAAAGCCCAAAGTTTCTGGCCAGTCTCATAATTTGAATGGAACTGTATTTATAACTTTTGGGATGGGCAGGCCTGGCTGCCTGCTGATTCCTTCTGCCTGCTGTTACACTTCTGTGCTTTCTTTCTTTCGGTCTGTGACATATAATATCATGCCAGCTTTTATATGTTATCTCATTTTCTGCAGATTTTTCCATAATAACCCTTTCTCCAATGCCTTGAAGGGTCATCTTCAGAGTTCCTGTAGAGCTGTAGTACTAAGCATGATTAAAGAAAGAGAAGCTAACTTCCTGCTGGTTTTATCTCTCAGACTTCTTTATCCCTTGCTGACACAAAGTCTCTCCTTTCTGTGTTTACTCTCCTTCTACTTAGTTTGGACTAACAGGGCAGAGGTCAAAGCAAGTTCAGAGTCGGGCACAAGATGAAAGTTCCTAAAGTCACAGGACCGCAGGGTGGCGTAATTTCAGAGGAGGTGCTAGGGAAGGGCTCTTTCTGTAGTCAACGATGAGGTTGACACTCTCTGCAAGCCTAAGAGTAGAAGGAATTTTGTCCTCTCTAGCCTGAACGTCCCACTTAATATTGGGTAGATGGATGCCGTTGCCTAGTGGTGTATTACCATTTTCTAATGGCAAAGCTACCAGAATTCAGTTGTATGGATTTCAAGAGCCCTTTTTTAAATATAAAATGGGGCAAGTAAACCATCTCACTGTGAAGAAAAGAAGGGAAATACTTTCTCCTTCTCTGGTTAGCACAGTACATAGCTCCTAAAAGCAATACCCCAAAGGACTGGGAAGTAGAAAAAAAGCATGGTTCAGGCTATGCAGTGAGTGATGATGTGAACATACTGTTTCAGATATTTAGTAGTTGCTACAGAGCATTCCAGTGCAGGGAATAAAACAGTTGCAAGTTCGGGGCTGTGAAATCCTGGTAGCATAAAGCTTTGACCAGCAAGAGTTTTGTGCAGACTCTGACCCTCTGCAGTGCTGCCCAGTGTCTGGTGAAGCTCCTGAGAACTGGTCAGGTTTCTGCCCATTGCTGGCTGACAATCCATTGGGGAATTCAGTTAAATAAACTTCGTGTCTCAAAGTGGTCAAAATAAAGAATAACAGCTTGGGACCACTTCATATTTTAATTCTCTGTGAACCTCAGGAACATCTTGTGTAGGGGAGTTCTCTACTGAAAAGCAACCACTGCTGATGTGTTGATCTTTTCTCTGCCCTGAGACAGCTGGCAGAGCTTCTCTACAGGCTTGGCCAAGTAGGATGTGGCACAGTGGTCCCTGGGAGGTCACTGGTGGGTGTGGGGACAGCCACTCACAGCAGCATCCTCTGAGCTATCTCCTGAGCACTGGAAATGTGGGCTGCTTTCCTAGCTGTGTGCTGTCTCACCCAGTTAAGACTAACCCCACTATACAGCTTCCACTATATACACAACACAAATGAGACTGCAGTACTCATCTGAAGAATTTTCTTTGCTCCTTGAAGGAGTGTGCAACCAAATTTTACTGTCACCTGGAACTTCATAGGGCTAAAACTATTAATAACTTCCCTGGTTTGACCTGCCAGGGTCCCAGTGAGCTTCCCCATATAAGACACAGTTCCTGAGATTCTGCCACCACTAGCTTTAAAATCAAATTCTTCAAATTTTTGGTTTTTTCCAATCATAAAACTGAGAAGCCAACGCAAGCAGTGTGGCTGCTTGGGGCTTGTGTCCTGTTTCTGCCCTACATGTACAGGCTTCATGCTGGTAGCATCCTCGCTGGATGGATTAATTGGGAATAACTGTGGCTTCCCATGCCAGGTGTCCTTAGCGTTGTCCAGCTGATAAGTGTTCTTGAACTAAGGGCAGACTTGGTGGGTATAATGTGAAATCTCTCAAGAAACTTGAGAAGCCAAGCATATTAATGTGTTTTATGCAGTTATGGAGACATTGGAAGTATGAGGAGCGATAGGAACCCCTGACTTGCTGATCTTCAGGTGAATGTAGGTGATGCCAAATGACCTCTGAAAATCCTAATGCTTGTAAGATCATAGGGTAATTCAGGTTTCCTGGTAGCTCAGGAAGTCTCTGGTGCAAATGTCTGCTTAAAGCAGTCAGCTATGAGATCAGAGCAGGCTAATGAGGGCTTTGTCAGGGTTACATTCCAGCTAAGCTGGGGCCATGCTCACATTTTCAAGAATGAGACAAACATTACCATAAGGCTGTATGAGTGATCATAGGGATGCTTGTGGTTTTTCCACTTTAAATTGCACAGACGTCTTTTCCATCTAAAGAAAATGTTCATATTTTTTCTCAATTAAACATTTGAATTATTCATGAACAAAACCTTTCATTTCTCCTGGATTAAAACATCCAGATCACTTGTAAAGACCAAGGGAAAGCAAAGTTTAGATTTTCTAAAAAGTGTTAGAGGAGGAGCTGGTGGTGGGAGGAGCTGCATGGTTTAAGGATTTAATTTCCTCCAGTGCCTGGGAAAATAGGAATGCAGCTCACTGAGCATCACCCCAACTGCCAAGCAGAGAAGTTTTTATGACTATTTAAATGTGTAATGCAAAACAAAGTAATTCTGGCATTGACACCCCTCAGTGAACTGCGCAGTGGATATCTGGCCCCCAGGGTTAGATGGATTCCTGGGTATTCTAAGCAATATACTGTCAACAAGAGCAATCTGTAAATTTGGGATTAGACCATGTCTGTAGGAACTGTTGGCTTGTATACTTTCAGGTAGGAGAAAAGATTTTTTAAAAAAATAAGAAGAGTTGTTTCTCTAACCAGTGGCTTTATCAGTGGTTTTAGCATTTAAACACATTTTTGGGGAGATTTTGTTTAATGTTAACTCTGGGTTTTTCTCTGCAGATGAAATCTTATGGTAAATTTTAAGATGTTTTTTGGCCTATGATAGATACTTCTTGTTCTAAGCACTTTTTGATGAAAATACCCTTTTATATCTGGACAGTGAGAACAAACCTCTCATTGTGGGTAGCAGGAAGTTGCAGCTGCCTCAGTTAACTGAGGGCACTGCAAGTATTGTCATGTGAATGAAAAGATCTTTTACTAATAAGTCTCATCTTCTTAACAAGTCTACAGAGCTTCTGAATCTCTTATGGACAGGAATGTAATGAGAAAGCAGGAAAAAAAAATCCTGAATTACTTAATATGTGTAACAGAAGCACATGAGTTAAAGCACATGGTTATGAGCATTTAGAAATAAAACCACTCTTGTTTTGTTTCCTCCAAAGAAGTTTAACTTCCATTACACCTTATTTCAAAAGAAGAGGAGCTATACATGCACTTAATCCAGCTGCTTCAGTGGAAACACACTTTGGTGTCTCTGCAGTTTTTAGTGATTGTTCCTCAGTGTTGCTTTGCTCAGGCATGTACCAGGTGACATCCCAGCAGCAGGCTCACGAGGGATGTGGCACAACTGGCAGTCTAGTGTAAGTTTCTGAATCCGGTTGAGATCTTCTAATATATAGCTCACAGTGGTATAAGACACTGATTGATACTGAGGAGGGTAAGTCCTATTCTCCCATTCCTGCTTGAGTTTTATAACAATTGATGTTTGTTTACAATTACTTTGGCATCTCTTTGTCTAGGGCAAAGACAACTGGGTATAACCAGACAGGCGTAAATTTCTGGCCATTTTGCATAATCTACAGTCTCCTGTGCTATTTGATTATACTTTGTATCTTGTATAAAAAGCTGGTGGGACATGGCTTTTTGGTATGTGTACAGCACCTGTGTACCAAGTCTTCAGAAAATTCTCTTAAGCTGCTGAGTCCAAGGGAAAAGGGGAACAGAAGTGAAATGCAAATCAGATCTGGTGTTTGGAGGGCTGGGTTTACTGTGCACATTAGGCTTTCCTACATCATTCAATTTGCCACTCTGAATTAATTGTAACGTACAGGTTAACGTTAGGTACTCTCCAGTCCAGCACTATGTGGCATCCCCACAATTCTGAAGGCTGCTATGCTTCACACAGTGACCAGTGAACATGGGCATTTATTCTTTTATGTTTTCTGCAGAGAAACTTAGAAATCTGTGGTGAAAAGAACTGCCCAAGACATTACACAGTCTTTTAAGACTTGATATAGAAGGAAAAGAAAGGGGAAAGATTGGAGGAAAACCATCTTGGAAATAACTGGCCATAAATGTATGTGACTCATCTTCAGCCTCCAGCCCTACAGTAAATGCTCCCCAGTATTTACTCCTGGGCTAGGGCCACAAAACAACCTAATCCCATAAGAGAGAAATTTGAACTAATCCACTGAAATGTCACAGCCAGTGTGAAATGCATCACACCAGACACACCTTTCTATAATTCACTTAGAAGGGGTCATCTACCAGATGTACTTGCCTACATGTCTCATTTACCACACCTGTTGGTCTAGAAATGGTGAAAGATGGCAGAAATTAGCAATCATTGGGGAAAAATGCATTAACATTGCGAAGCTACTCACAAGCAAAGAAGTAGCAGCACTGGAATGAAGTCTTAATTTTGCCCTTTTTGTTTGACTGTATTTCAAAACATCTAGTTACCTAAGAGCATCCCATTCTTTCTGGGGGATTCTCCTTGGGACAGGGACAGGCTCCTGGGGCTCCTTTGGAGGTACGTTGTGTGCCTGAAATTATTGGAGGGGATGTCCTCCATATAATAAAATGTGGAATTTGTGAGGGTACGTACTTATTAATAGTTTGCCCCCAGACCTTTTTCTGGGTGTAGTTTGCTAGCACATGTGCACAACTAACTGCAGAGTTGTCCACGGTGAGAGATTTTTGTTAGCAAAAACTTGGCACAGAATGTGTAGACATCCCCAGCTCATAGCGGCACACGTTTCTACATTGTCAGTCAGTGGCTTATTGCAGCTGGCATGTGACAGAGGTTAGTGAAGCAATGGGACTCTCCACTTAACCACAGGTGTTTGCACTCTCACTTATCTGGGATACAGAGCCTGGCCCTGGGACCTCTCCCTGCTGGGTGCTGCTCAGTTCCCCTGAGGCTACAGCACCCAAAAGCAGGTAGCAAGGCAGCAGTGGAGGCAGTGCCTCTGTGCTTGCTGTGATGATGGTTGGGCAGTGCAGCAAGGGGATAGCATTATTTGTGGTGAAAAGATAATCTCCTATGTGGACAAACACCAATCTCTAGTGAGCAGAGGTGATTTTGGAATGCAGTCAAGGCCACTGCTCTCTGACTGGCTAAGGCCCTGTTGAAATGCTTGTGGTGTGTGAGTTCTTATGTCTTTGAAAGCATCCTGTGAAATACACCCTAGTTAAATCTGACTTTCTCGTGACAGAAAACACTAGAAATTACAAGTGTAAGTCTGCAAATTTATGGGACATTTTAAAAAAGTTGTGGGGAATGAAACAGGGGTCTGTACTGGGACCAATTCTGTTTAATATTTTTATTGATGACATGGATGCGGGTATTGAGTCCTTCATTAGCAAATTTGCAGATG
>VZTR01018970.1:102891-164783 GCA_013400775.1 Chaetops frenatus
CTCAGTTCAGGAAGGACATTGAGATGCTTGAGAGAGTCCAGAGGAGGCAACGAGGCTGGTGAGGGGCTTGGAGCACAAGCCCTGTGAGGAGCGACTGAAGGAGCTGGGGATGTTTAGCCTGGAGAAAAGAAGACTGAGAGGTGACCTTATCACTGTGTACAACTTCCTGAAAGGTGGCTGTGGTCAGATGGGGGTTGGTCTCTTTCACCAGGCAGTAACTGATAGAATGAGGGGACACGGCCTCAAGCTACATCAAGGGAATTACAAGTTGGATATTAGGAAGAAGTTTTTTACAGAAAGGGTGATAAAATACTGGAATGGTCTGCCCAGGCAGGTGGTAGAGTCATCATCTCTGGATGTGTTTAAAAAAAGACTGGATGTGGCACTTGGTGCCATGATCTAACTGAGGTGTTAGGGCATGGGTTGGACTTGATGATCTTGAAGGTCACTTCCAACCTGGACATTCTGTGAATTCTGTGAAGACAAGTGATTTTGAAGCCAGAATGATCTGAGGATATAAGTAAGGCTGTGATTGCAAGGCAGGACCTTTTATTAAATCATTTGCTATGACTAGAAGAAAGAGGCAAGATCTAAAACACTTTCTTATATCTTTAGGTCTGAAATTGAAGTATTTTACACAGGTTAAATATAATTTCTCTGAATGTATTGACTCTAGACAATAATTTTGACAATTTAAGGTGTATTTGGTACTTGTGGTACAAAAGAGTATAACCAAGGAGGCAGTGTTAAGTTCACTAGTCCTGTGGGACAAAGGTAGAAAAGGGTGGTTGTTATAATTAAAACACTATTGTTGTGGTTCAGAGACCATCTGACAACCATGCAGGATCATTTACCAGCAAAGCCCATGCCAACAATGCTTACAAAAATTGAACTTAACGGAAAGTTTGCATTTACGTCAGATCCCAGCCAGGGCAGTGGGTAGGGGAGAGGAAATTCACTGGTAAATGGAAAAGGAACTAAGCAAAATTGGCAGGGAAAGAAATGTTATTTTCCAGCCTACAATAGGATATGACAAACAATGGATGTAACATACAGTTATTTATAAAAAAAGGTCCTTTTAGGGCAGTGACCTTCTCACCTAACTCTGTAGGTGGTGGAGGTTCACCCCTGCAGGCGGAATGGGTAAGCAGAGAATATTTTGGATTTAATGCTTCATTCCTCCCCTGTCTAGGCTATGGGAACCTGAGCCCCAGCACTGCGGCTGGTCGAATATTCTGCATCGTGTTTGCACTTTTTGGGATCCCCTTGAACCTTGTACTCCTGAATGAAATTGGGCAGCTGATGCTGGTTGGGGTTCAGCATTGTGCCCATCGCCTAGAGGAGATGTTTCACTGGCAGGTAAGCAGTGTGGATGGGTGTGTCTCAAGGAAATTAAAGACAGAGGACATTGTCTGGTATTTGAGATCCTGTGACTAACAAGGACAGCTTGGCTGACTATTTGACCAAAAAGGCAATAATACTCAGGAATAACTGGAAGCAAATAAATTTAGCTTATGACAGCCCTATGAGGTGTCAGATAAGGTTGTTTATTAATTGAGGGAAAGTCTGTGATGAATGACTTCCCCTACAGCAACAGAAGTGATAAAGCGTGTGAGCCATACACAGTCCTAGACTATCTGGTGTGTTTATCATCAGTTATAGTTAGAATTGCATGTGTAAGTTACATGGAAATATTTGTGGAATAGGCTTTAAATTGGCCTGAATTTAGGATTTATGAAGGTGATGCCCAATTTGTGTTGACTGGGTATCAAAGTTTAACATCAGCTGGCGTCTAAGCACCACACAGTTACTCCTACCCAGTGGGATGGGGAAGAGAATCAGAAGAGTAAAAAATTTATGGGTTGAGATAAAGACAGTTTAATTAGCAAAGCAAAAGCTGTGCATGCAAGCAAAACAAAACAAGGAATTTGTTCCCCACTTTCCATCAAGGGGCAGGAGTTCAGCCATTCCCAGGAAAGCAGGACTCCATCATGCATAACACTTGGGAAGACAAATTCTATCACTCTGACCATTCCCTGCTTCCTTCTTCCCCCAGCTCTGTATGTTGAATGTGATGCCATGTGGTATGGAATATCCCTTTGGTCACTTAGGTCCAGCTGTCCTGGTTGCGTCCTCTCCCAAATTCCTGTGTACTCCCAAGCTACTTACTTGTGGTGTGGGATGAGAAGCAGAAAAGGCCTTGACACTGTGCAGGCACTGCTCAGCAACAATATAAACACCTCTAATATTATCAACACTGTTTTCAGCACAAATTTAAAGCAAAACCCCCTACTAACTACTGTGAAGAAAACAACCGTCCCAGCTAAAACCAGCACACATGTGGGACAGACACACCATTTATTATAGTGGAATTCAATGAGTTTTTGTATGCTTTATGGAGTCCATCATCATATTATCATCATGTCCAACTGGAAACCAAGCTGGGTTTTCCCTGCTGTGCATCTTGTGACAGTCCTTTTTTTTTTCCTTCCTGTTTTCCTAGAATAAAGCTTCCTTCCTGATGAAGACCTGTGCGCTGGTAACTGGCTTGTTATTGTTCCTCCTGCTACCTCCCTTGTTATTCTCTGACAAAGAAGGCTGGTCTTATGAAGAAGGCTTCTATTATTCCTTCATTACCCTCAGCACTATAGGGTTTGGAGACTATGTGATTGGTGAGTAGTTCACATTTCATTGCTTTCACCTACTCAACAGGAAAGCCAAACCCATGACATACAAAGCTCCCCACTTGGCAGTTTGGCACGAGTAGCAATCCCCAGACCTGATGATCAGTATGTTGTGGTGGGCATATGACAGGCTGGAGAAGACATGATTTCTGCCATAGCATTGCCAGCTGTGGAAGAACAAAGGCACTGTTTCCCAGTGAGTGGCATTGAAGTGGCCTGTCTCCTGAATGACTACACCTCCAGGCAGGAGTGCTACGGTTTAATATCAGTAATTGCTGAGGGCACACTTACCACACTCCAGTGCATTGGCTGTGACTAGTTTTAAGCAGATGCCACTCTGCATCATCATTAACAGACAGGGACCTTTTCTTCGGTCAAAACTCTAGATAACTGCTTTCTAAAAGGCAGCTTAAGTCACTTAGGTGTAGACTGTCAGGCACCAGGCACTACCTAGTTTTGGATGCCAAAATCCTTTGCCAGAGGAAATGGGGTTGAATCCACACCCACTGCATTTGCTGAAATGCAGGACACACCTTTTTGATAAAGACTTTCTCATTAAAGACAAATTGATTATAGAAACACATGCACCTTTGAATTCCTGAGAGACAGAAAGACTAAAACATCCTATTACGTATTAGCTATTTTCTTTTCTTTATAGCATTTCCTTGAAACTTAGACAACTTAGTGGCAGTTACTTTTCAACTTGTCTGTAACGCATCAAAGTTATGATTAGAGCTTGTGTAGGCACTTGGAAATAAGCTGGAATATAGTTAGCTTGGGTAAGGGTAGCCAGATGGAGCTTAACAAAAGCTGGATCAGCTCAGCATTTTGCTATACTGGTTTTACAGATGATGCTGAAGTCTGTGCTACAGCAGCTTTACTTCTCTCAGTTTCTGGTAATGCATTTGGCATTCCTCCTTCTTCCAGGTGTTTCTTCACCTGTGTAGTAACTGGAATACTGCCATAGATACGCTATGTTTGGTAAGGGAATAATTGAATGTGTCAATTGTGGTATGTAGAGGCTTTTTGCCTTATAATCCTCTGTGTGTGCTTTATGTCTCAAAAATAAGGTTCAAGTTACCACCATGCTGTTTCCCCACTAGTGTGATACAGAACTGGGAGGAGTAACTGATCTGCTGGGAAGCAGCTCTGCAGAAAAGGACTGGGCAGTCCTGATGGGCACCAAGCTGTCCATGATCCTGCAGAGAGTGCCTTTGTAGCCATGAAGGCCAGTGGTAATTTCAAACTGTCTTCCAAGGTTTAGTTGTTCTTGGAGGTTTTAAGACTACTCAGGCCTCTTTTCTCCTGCTCCCAGAGACTCTCTCACTTGCTTAGATCTAGTTTAATAAGATACATACAATGGTACATAAAGCCTGCTTACCTCTCTGCCTGCAGGGACCCCTGTTACATGCTAATACAATATTGTGGTGCTGAGGGATAAGTAGACGTTAGACAAATTAAACTACATGCTTGAATGTGAATAATTTCACTTTGACATGGATGTAATTTGGGATTTATTTTTTCTTTCTTATGGGTGATATTTGTAATTCCTAAGGAGCACTGGGCTGTTGCTGATATGTCATGGAACATACAACACCTGTTCACACGCTAAGTAGATGGCATACTTGTGTTTTATGTGGAAATCACTAATAATAAGTGATATTTCAGCTGTCTTTGCTTTACATGTAATGTCTCCTTTGAGGCACTCTTGATCCAATGCAGAAATGTTTTGGGTGATTCTGTTGTAGGGATGAACCCAGATCGCACCTATCCAAGCTGGTACAAGAATGTAATCTCTCTGTGGATCCTCTTTGGGATGGCCTGGCTAGCACTGGTTATCAAATTTTGCATCAACATTTTAGAGAGCTCCAGTGACTTCTGTCAATGCAACAAGAAGAACATGGCAGAAGACTTAATGGATGGTAACAAAAATAGCATGACTGGACTTCAAAATGTGGAGATCTGCACTGACAAAGACACAAAAACAAAAGGACCTGTTGAATCTCACTCCTACACAGCTCCTACAGAAGCCCTCTAGAGAAGGAAATTATCCTTGGTGTCCTGTAGGTTTTAGTGCAGCAGAGATGAACAATTTAGAAATGTGGAGCTGCCCCTGACCTGTGAATGGGGTGAAAGTTTGTTTATTGAGCATGAAATGCCTCTATTCTCAATTGAGCAATGACAACAGAATGTTTCATTTGCAGCACCACCAAGAATTACCAGCAGGACTCTTAGCCAAAAGTAGATTTATGGAAATACTACCTGCCCTCCAAAGGTAAACTTTGACATGCATAAGCAATGCTAACTGATGTCCTTTTCTTTGCATGCAAGGTTCTTGGAGCCTCTAGTTGTACATATGGCACTTTGCAAATGCCACAGCCAGAAAAGCAAGTGCATTTAATATGGGAAACAAACAGCATGTTGCCAAAAGAAGTGAAAAGAAACAAAAAGTGCTGTTTAAAGGTATCTGGCAGTCCTGGCAAATGTGCACC
Source organism: Chaetops frenatus (assembly GCA_013400775.1). Lineage (NCBI taxonomy): Eukaryota > Metazoa > Chordata > Aves > Passeriformes > Picathartidae > Chaetops > Chaetops frenatus. Next base: position 108,068 of record VZTR01018970.1, read on the forward strand.
ATCACCTACATACTTGTGCTTGAGAAAGGTAGAGCTTTTGCTCTCTGGTCATTAGCACAGGGATGGCAATGAGGCAGACCTTGTAGAGGTGCCTGAAAGAAACAGATCATTCCATTTTTTTTAAAGTAATTTCTACATCAGAGGTCTGCTAACAGAAAGAGGCTGGGAAGGCCATTCCTTACTTCAGAACTTATGTGGGTTCATCTTTTGAAACATTTTGCAGACCAAATGTCATCAGCTAAACGTGACAGTTCATTTAGATAATTTGAATTTTGACACATCTTGGAAGTCGGAAAAGGAGGACTAGAGGCAATTTTAAGAGTCAGTGGTTCCAACATTTTTCTATCACCAATATTAACAAGGGCTACTTCAATCTAGAAACAGACTGAATTTTCTTCAGCTATGCTCAAGACATGTTATTGTGATGAACTTCTCAAGTCATGAATAATTAGTGTACCTGTTCTGTCAAGCATCTTATATATAATCACAACATACCAGACATGCTTATTTGGCCTTTGTGTCAGTCATGAAACAGAATTTGGTTGGGTTTTTTTAGTTCCGTTAAATTCTCAAAAATCTTTTGATATATTATGCCATTTATAAAGGCGCTATCTTTATAAAGACTAACGAGTCTATCTCCTGGTGCCATTTGTTATTCTGTTACCTATTCTTCTCATTTTGTTATTCCTGTTGTGCTGCTTGCATCCTAAGCACTAACTTTGAAAACTTCACCATGGCAGCAAACCAGAATGAAGCATTTGGTTGAGCCTTCAGCTTTTCCAATGAACACAGATTCCATGCTATTGTTAGAGAAAAGACTGAAAACAGAGTCTGTTGAAGTATGGGACTGAGGGAATAGAAATATCCATATCTATATTCACAAAAATGGAGTAATAAGTTTACAGTCTTCAGGAACACAGGTTCTGAAATATATACTGTTAAAAAAGTGTTTCCAGAATAGGCCAGTCTGAGTGTTGATGTCTGGTGGAACTGATGACAGGAAAAAATGCAGGAAAGGGATCATCTGAATGAAATTTAGTCTGTTGACTTTTTTTCTGATTGCACAGTAGTAAATGTTCTTTCAAATACTGTTTGAATGGGCAGCAGAGATCAGGAAGGGAGGCAGTGAACCTCTTGGATCATACTGATGCAAAATAAGTACATTTCAAATTTTTGAACACTGGGTAATTTCTTTAACAGCCTTTAGAATAAACTTTTCTGTTCTATGTTTCATCTTGCTTATTTTTGCTGATGGATACACAATGTAGGTTTTACTGGCCTACGTGAAGAACAAAGTCTATTTCTTTAAACATGAGTAAATTACAATTCCACTGCATAAAATGTGATACCCTGTAATGCATTTCCTTTGCACCTTCTTTCACATGCAAAACTTAGTAAATAGAAGTATGTTGTAAAATCTGGGTGCCCAGGAGATAGTAGGAGTTTCTAGTGTCAAAGCACAGGAATGACTATGCTAAATGTATTTCAACTTTTACTTGAAATGTCACAGGTGGGAATTTCTACCAACTCTGCTCTTTGATGAGAAGGCTTATAGCAGAGTTGAGAAGAGTTTCGTCTTTTGAGTTTGAATTTCTATTATATTAATCTCGTTTAATTCACGTTCCCTTGTATTTTTAGGCTGTGGAGGCAGTATTTTCAAAAGTACCTTAGAAGTGTAGGCATCCTGGTCCCACTGAAGAGCAGAGTTACCTGTCTTTGGGCAGCTAGTGTACATTTCGGAGAGGTGAAAGGGAGAGGAACTCAAGGAAAAGTCTTGAAAAAAAAAAAAGATAAAAACCTTTTGCAGATCTCAGTGCTTCCACTGTATGTCAGGGTTAAGCCACAGACTTAGGGATTTGGCTGGGTCTGAAGCTGCCTCGTGTCTGCCCCAGCTGTCCTTTCTGAGTCACTTCCTTCTGCAGCCCTGCTGTCCAGCAGAGCCCTGCCACCCACAGTCTGATACCACATATTTCGTGCCAGAACTGCTGGCAAGCCACATGTACCTCCAGAGCTGCAAGTGCTTGCTTGGCTCACCAAAAATTTTAGGAATAAATGAGTCAAATACCATCTCTGCCTGGGTTCTCTGACACTGAATTAGCATTTTGACTCTCACGAATACCCTTTTTTGATAATTACTCTCAGCTAGCTGTTGTTGTGAGCAATAGATATTAGAATATCTGAGTCCCCACAGAGTGCTGTGCCTCTGGTCTTTCTGTTTTTTATAAAACTCTGTTGTGGTTAAATGATATGAATGAATTTTTCCCAGACGGATGAGAAGAAAGTGGTGTTTTGCAACATTACAAAAACATCATCAATGTGTCTTCTATACCAAAATATGAAAGGTTATCTTCTCAAGGGTAAAATAAAGAAAACAAAAGCATACTCCTGTTATCATTCTTGTAACAGCTGACTGGCAGTCCTCTGTAGTCTGCACTGGAAAATTACAGATGCTCCTTGATCTTTTTTTTGTCTCTTTCTGTTCAAATAAGTATGCAGTTTTTATTAGTAATTTCAAATTAGATTTTCACTGCTATTATTCTTCACAAGACAATTTTTCCTTATTATACTGCTTTCTTCCTTGGAAAGAGCAGAGGTTGGAAACAGGTTTGGTTAGTAGTGGCAGTTGTAAATATTTATGTAACATCAATCTCCAGAGGCTTTTTCACAATCACATAGAGCATAATGTGCATCTGACCTTTATAAAGTTTCCCAGAAAATCAATCCCTTGAAGCAAGAAAGCAGAGAGGGGCTATCTCCCCTAGATGAAGGACAAGTTCTGGCTTCAGCCTCAGTGTTTCTTTTGCAGGCTCCTTCCGCTAGGCCCAAAGAGATGTTTACCCCTTGGGGAGAGATGTGTCCAGAAGCCTGTAACAGGATGTCACAGCAACCTAGTACAGACTGCTCAGAACTGCACAGTTTTTGTCTAATCGACTACAGTATTTTGAGGTCCCTAGATTAGAACAAGGAGGCCGTTTCTCTGTGATGATCTATGGCTTCAGAAAAGCTGCAGGATGTCAAGTTTCTCGCAGGGTAGAGCTGATGAGATCTTATCTTACAACTGAAATCCCAGCTCGGTTTAGAACTGAAATTTGTTAGCCTAGAGGAGATTCAGGGGGATGTCAGCAACGTATTTAAGTGTCTACAAGGAAGGTGTGAAGAGAATGGATCCAGGCTCCTTTTCAGTTGTGCCCAGTGACAAGGAAAGAGGCAATGGGCAAAAGTGAAACACCAAGAAACACTTTTTCACTATGAGGATGACCTGGCACATATTCCCTCGGGAGGTGGTGGAGTCTCCATCCTTGGAGATCTTCAAAAGATCTTCTAGGGGACCCTACTTGAGCAGAGGAGTTTCACCAGTTGATGTCCAGAGATCCCTACCAACCATAACCAAGTTCAAGCCATCCTCCTCCTCGTAGTCCACTGTACACAGCCTTCCCCTCTCTCCAGACTGTCTCCATTAAGACCCAGGTTGCACTGACAGCAGGCCTGGTAGACCTTCCTGCAATTTGTAGGTGCTAATTATATTTTATCTCACAGTCAGAAATACACTTTATAAGAAGAGTGGTACAGAGCAAATATAATTATGTGGGGGGAGGGAGGGTGTCTTGTCTGTAAGTTAGATACCATCGTGCCATTCCGAAAATGTGCAATGATGTTCAGCTTTTCAGCTTGGTATAGACTCCCATCAATGTTATCTATCTGCCTACAAGTTCCAGAAGAAGGGTTTGGTGGTTCATCTCTGACACACTTCAGGTAAGGCAAACCTCGTTTTGGTTTACCCTTTGTAAAGTAGAGGCTTACATTGGTACCATTGGTTACCAATTGAAATAGGGCAAAATTTATGTACCGTTTATGAACTGCTATGCCATGGCCTAGGGAACCATGTACTTGATAGTGTCTCCTCTTCCAGTGGTCCTGGCTCTGGGTGAGGTAGCATCAGGGCAGATAATTTTTGTGATTGCCTCTGAGCACCATTTTTGGTCTTAGAAGGTTTCTTTTTTATTTTTTTTTTTAATATCTCAAATAAGTATGTGGAAACTTACAGTTGAAATGTAGTTGGGTCTGAACATCTGGGCAGCCTTCACGCTGGATGGTCCTGGGCAAAGATTCATAGGTTTTTCAGAAAGGTGGGCGATTACAATGGAACCTTATCTATGCCCTGTAAAATCTTCATTTCTCAGGATGGAAATTTAACTGGATGTTTAGGGCAGTGGCTTTCTCAGAGATAAACTTATAAATGTTTAAGCCAGTACTAAACAGGAAGATAGGATCTCTGGTACCTCTTAAGTCAATGTGTGTTGCACTAAGAGCCACTGAAAAGCTGTCTCTGTTGGACGAGACAGCAACAATGTGGATTATCATACTCTTAAACGGTTTATGTTAATATAACTGAAGATGTGGTCTTCAAAACTTTTATTTCCTTTCAAATTTTGAGCTAAGGTACCTTTATTTTTAAGGGAAGTTGTATAAGAAAACTTTCCTAGAAGAAAATTGGTAGATCTATAGTGCTTGAGTCTAGGTACTGGAGCTACTTCTTGGGGCAGAAGCAATGCAGTGTAAATTAGAGGGGCTTTGAAAATGTTTTAAATTTTATGGTAATATGTAACCTGTTTCTTCACTGGTACTGAGCTAAACTCACTAGAACATAAGATTTAGTTCTCAAGTAATATGAGTTTCCAAAATCTCTAAATTAAAACAAGAGCATCCTTACCAAAGAAAGTTATAACAGATAAAAACAGAAAAGGAAGGAAAATAACAGGGGAAAAAATGTTGAGGAGAGAAGACTGTGGAGTTTATTACTCATTCCTAAAGACCATGATGATCAAATTTGATTAGGTTCACACCTTTTTTTTTTTTCTTTTTTTTTTCTTTTGGTAATGCTTTTAAAAACTATGTCTTAAATAAAGGAATCCAACTATATTTAGTTAGTGGTTATGGAAATACTTCAGACATCTAAGTATCTGAGTAAATAGGAAGGCCAAATGCATAAATTTAGGGGTGTACAAACCAGCCACCAGAGGCAAAACTGAAGAAGTCACAGGTATGGAAATTGAACAAGAAGGCACACAGTAAGGATAGGATGAAAAAGGAAGGAGAAATTGAGGCAAGGAGAAATCCAGTGAGGCAGCATTTGCCCAGTTGACTATGGTAAGTGAGAAATGGGTCATTGAGGGAACTTTCAATATAATTAAAGATTAGAAGTAACCTAATTTGGATAACTACTGATCAAAAAGTCATGATTGTACTACAACTGCTGTTACTTGATACGTAATTCTGTTACAGGTTGGAGTTGCAAAGCTGTTTTTAAAGTATTTCAGTTCTCCAGATTAATGTTGTTAATCGCTTTTCCCACTACTCTTTTGGATCTGCTGAGTTAGAGCACTGTTGTGGTATTAATGATCCTCTGCACCTCAAAGTGATAAAAACGGTGCCTTCCAAGTACAGGTTTAAATCTGTTGATTAAGCTTTGGTTAGAATGTAAAAATGCAAATTTTATGAGGAATAGTACAGAAAAATATATTCCTAGAAGGCAAGTGGGATGAATGATTGCATGATGTACTGAAAGTGTCATAGAAAGTGCCTGGCTGCTTGGTTTTATATGGTTTTTCTGTCAACAAAGCAAAATGATGAGTTTAATTAGTTATGGGCTTCAAAATAAGGGAGAATTTCTTTTTAGTAATCAAGGAGTATAAGACAAGGCTTTAATGCAGTACAACCCATTTGGGTGCACCCAGAATAAAGCCACATCTCAGATATTGCTTCATAAAGAGACTGAAGTGTTGATACCATTTGAATGAGAGGACTTTTGAAGTCTTACAGCACTTTTAAGTCCAGGGATTCCGAAAATGCTGGGTCATACTTTTCTGTGTCTGCCCTTTGAATTTTGAACTGTTACTGCAGTGCACAACATTGTGTCTGTGTGCGAAAGAGAGAAAGATAATATGCTGCTAGTGTTGCAAATTATATTTGTGATCATGTTTATTCCTACAGCACATTCCCCATACGGCTCCCACCGCTTTCCCAGGAAATAAAACAATATTTCATTATTTCTTCTTCATGAACCATTTCTTTCTCATAATTTCTTCTGGTCTTGCTTCTGTCTAATCAGTGTTCTTAATCTTGAATCACAGAATATTCTGAGTTAGAAGGGACCCACGAATATCATCCAGTCCAACTCTTAAGTAAATAGCTCATACTGGGATTGAACCTGAAACCTTGGCATTATTAGTTCTAACCAGCTTTGATCCTACATTAGTTTCCTCAGAACTCCTGGGCCAAACTCAGCTCTGCTCCTCTTGTATTTCCCCTGTGTGCTCAAACCCTTCTCCTGTGCCAGGAAGAATTACATATGGCAGAGTCTTCTATACAGTGCTGGGGCCAGGACCGTATGTAATGGAAAGAGAAGGGGCAGGAGCAGAGGGTTTGCAGGAACCACTTTTCCTGCTCTCGCTCTCTTCTCTTACCAATGTTAACTACAGGATCGCAGCTCTGGGGAGGGCTGAGATCTCCCCAATATCTGCACCAGTTCTGATCTGCTGGCCTTTACCATGAGGTGAGTAAGGGAGTCCAGACAGTCTCATGTGATTGGCTTGCTTTCAGGTTGGTTGTAATGTACTGGAAAGCTGAAGCTTTGGTTGTCAGCTGCAGCCATGCCTCAAGCTCACTTGGTGTGTGGAGAATTTGAAGGAACGGCAACACTTCAGATCTCCAGGAAAAGCCAGAATGAAGGTGGTGATGGCTTCACACAAGTTTGTCTTCCTTTTGAGAGAATGCTAGCTGTAGTTATCCAAGAAGTGCCAGGCAGCAATGAGTGACCCCAGGAACTGAGCAGGAAATAGTTCTCCCCATGGATCTCTCTTGAGATCCAGCAGCTCTGGATGTTATTGCTATCTGTTCTGTGATAGTGCTGCCTTTGGAGTTCAGAACAAAATGTTTCAGCTGAGCAATGAGTTAAAGGCACAAGAATTGAATCTGGGGCTGTCTTTTGATGTGACATAAAATTAATGATGACAGCTAGTAGCCACAAGAGACTGTACTGCATAATGTTCCTGTTATGACTCTGCACTAAAACTTTTGAAGTTTAGAACCTGTCCCAGAATTTCTTCATGATTTCATAAACAGGGGCATTTACCACTCTATCTGCATCACCCCTATATAACATCCAGTTCTTAGGACAACAGTACAATATTCCCTGCCATGCATGGAGTAGCTAACAGAGGAATTCACTGAATCCACAAAATAATTAAAGGAGCTAACCAAGCCAATTAAAAAAAAAAAAAGCCAAAGAAGTGAACTCCACTTTTAATCATAGTGAAGTACCTTTGTCTAGACTAGGTCCAAATGTTAAGTGTAAAGCCAGTGCTTTGTCTTGAAAACAAAATTAAATAAAATGCCTGGGACAGGTATCTGGGAAGGAGGGATCCATTTTCAAGTCTTTCGTCTGACTCAGGTAGGGCAGGGCAGCAATATGACATGACTGCCAGCTACTTAAGGTTCATGGGCAGGCCATCTCAGCCACTCTTGAAGCTGTTTCACTGCTCATAAATTATTAACTTGGCTGTGAGGTAGAGAACCATTAGCTACCCTCTCGCTTGCTTCATGAATCACTATATGTGTAAATTTTTATGTGGATTTAGTCCTTAGGGAATTACTACAATAGGAAGTAAAAGAATAGTCCAGTGCTTGGATAGCAGTAGCCAGTGGTGTGAAGAATTGCCATCGCAGGTGTCACCGAGTTAGCTTTCATGAGTCTAGATGCTTGTTGGTTCTCAGGCACTGTAAGAACATCTTGGTGTTAGATGGACTTGTCCCATAGTGGAGCCCTTAGCCCTCAGAATGGTAAACACGCTCCCCATCTAATGTATGGCAATACTTGGGGAAATTTCTTTACCAAGGAGTTGTCCATGTGAGCCTGCAAAACAAGCAGAAGTGAAAACGGCAAAGGATAAATACAGAAGGAGCTGACTGGCATTTCCACACAGAATTCAGCCACAATTTCTTTGGCAAACACCTACCTGCAACTTTTCTGCTTGTAGAAACCCAACAGAGACACCTTAAAACAGCCAGCAGCTAAATGGTTAGGGAAGTCATGTAGGTTAAAGCAATGTGTGTTCATATTTCTGTGTGATTAAAATCAAAGGATTTAAATCTGTATGATAGTAAAGGCCCTAGGCTAAGTGGAAGTTGGTCTTTTTCAGTCTCCTTTGCTAAATATTTGTTGCAGGGATAGAGAGCCAGTGGTTCAATCTATTGCTCACTCATAAAGGGATGGGAATTTTGGAAGAGTGAAGTTTATCATCCGTTCCTGTAAATGTTAAATAGTTACACCAAGTGGGACAAGTGCACTGGCAGAGACTGAAGAAGATTCAACCCAAGGTACATAGCAATTCCAGTTCAGGTGGGGCAGAGCCTTCAGATCCTGATCCCAAATCCCAAATGCTCCCCTGCTGAGTATCAAATAGCAATTTTGAGAAGGTCACTAGCCCCTGGATAGAGCATGGAGGCACCTACAAAGCAGTTGGGACTGGAGAGCCCTGAGGATGCCAGCTACAATGCAGAACTGCAGCACATAGTTAAGCTCTGCTAAGCTCAGTTAGGTTACATCAGACCTGAATGATCTGTTTCAAGGGATGGAGCTGTACATACAGCTGGAACAACTGTGCAATGCCATTACACAAATAAATGACGTGCAGAAATAAAGTCAAGCTGTGGGTGGGTAAGCGAGTTTCTCACCTATAATCTTCCTCACCATTTGCTTTGCAATGAAAGGGAGCTGTCAGAGACTGCCAATGGGAGCTGTGTCTCCCAGCCTTACCCTCCCTTATCGTATTTCTGAGCAAAGCCAGCTGATTAAGCGGCGTCTGGTGTGACTGACCTTGTATCTGAGGTCAGTCAGAGACCTGCAGAGCAACCTGTTGATTCACTCTAACAAACACAGGCAGTAACTTTCAAGTTTGCAGCCCTCAATGCCCTCACTCAGATGGGCATGGGAGGGTTACTTTAGATCTTGGTTTAGATGTCTGTTAGCCTGCTGTACAGTTCAGCAAGTTGCTATGGCTCAGGGAAATTTTAGCCTGAGAAATGAGAGATGATGAAACTGTGCCTGCACAGACACACACAGGGGTGCACAATATGGTGGGAGCAGGATTTGGAATGCAATAGGATATGTCTATGAGGAGCAGTGAAGTGGAATGGGGGAACATAAGATCATGTTGTAAGAACATGTGTTTCTGGAGTAATTCAAACCTTATCAGCACAAGGAAGTATTTGCTGGTGTAACTTCAATTGGTATTGCTATACCAGGAAACCCTCCTAGCAAGTATAAAGCTCTTATTACTTTCCACAAGGAAATAAAGGCTTATCTTGTTGGAAAAACTGTTGTATTCTGGCCCAACACAGTGAGGCTGGCAATCTTGGAAGGAGAAAACCTCTATCCTTTCACTTCTCTGTAGGTCAACTTCAATCACAAAATAGAATTAATGTTTCTTATTCCAGAGCTCCCAGGAATACTGAGAGAAGTCACTACTTAAGCTTTGTACAACAGTTTCCAAAAGATCTCTAATGTACCCTACTGATGCAGTGGTGTACTGTTAGCATGCTGTGAGCACTCACACAACCCCTTGACTGGCTCTTGTCTCTAGCTGGTGGCAGCAGTTGGGGAAAATTAGATGTGGTCTGTTTGGCTGCCAGTTACTTGGGGATAATCTAGTTCCCAACTACTGAATTTCTACAGGGAAAAAAAATGTTTAATCACACCCAAAGCTTAATCAGGCTTGTCATGTTAAGCTCCAGCTAGTGCATGAGGCTGTAGACATGTGGTCCTGTGTCACACACCAGAGGCAGCTTTGGTAAAACTTTTGGTGTACCAGAAACCCAGGGAATCACTGTCACTGCACAGAACCACAGAAACAGTTCCGGTCTTCCTTCTGCTTCTACTGTTCTTTAAAATGCTTAGTTTGGCTGAAAAGGGCACTGTACTGTAGCAGACTGATTTGTTAAATATCAGGCCAGTATTAGGCACCTATACACAAATTAATCACAGGACTTCATGATTTGTCTGACCCACTTTTAGAATAAGATGGATTCCTCCTAATATCATTCAGTTAATTGTAGAGGAGGCCCTGGCATTTTGCACATTCAGATGGCAGATGAATCACATCCTAGAGGTCTTTACCCACCCTGCACCTAGGCCTCTGAGCAGTCTCCTGTGTGGATGCTAATAAAGTGCAAGCACTTTTGCTTTTCTTTTAGGTCAGTTTCACATTTTGGTATTCAGGCACTTGGCAGCTGTGTAATGTTTGGTTTGCAAACACTTCCAGGGAAGGGCTCAATCCAAGCCAATTATTTTCTTTACAAAGAGATAAAAACTCAAACATTTTTCTTTATTCTCACATTTTGTAAAACATTTTTTTGTTTTTCTACCCCAAAAAGGCCCAGGCTCAGTTCCTATACCCTTCATATGTTTAAAGATCTCCTCTTTCTGCACTTTACTCAGGATTATTGTGTGGCCCTGTGCTCGATTTTTATGGAGGAAGAAGTATATTTAACTCTTTTTTAGCAGCCCAAACATTTTAGAAGCTGGAAAAGGCATGGATAGATCTACCCTGTGCATCACAGACAATGGACTAAGGCTGACCTATTGCTACCTAAGCTGGTGAGCCTGAATGATGCACAGCAGCTCTTTGGAGAAGCTGGATTTGGTTTAAAAGAAGCAGATTTCCTAGGAAAGGTGCTCCCTTCCAGGTGCCATGCTGCACTGGGACCCTCACACTTTGTGCTGCTGGGTCAGGTATCTCTGTGCCTGTGCTTTGCTGGGTGATGCAGACACTCCAGCAGCCACCACATAGCACTGCTGTCACCCCTGCTTCATTGCCATACAGTGGAGAGTGCTGTTCTGAGGAGCTTCCAGAGAGGAATCACAGGGAGTGTTTAAAGCCAGCACTGTCTCTGTTTATAAAAGCCAGGTCTCACTTCAGCTGTTTTCTCACTGAGAAGTTCTCCATTAAACTGCCAATCCAGTCTTCATGCTTCCTCCCACTCATGCAAGTCTAGAGATCAAGATAATCTACTTCCAAGATAATGGAAGAATACTAAATATATGCCAGATACTTGATGGGATAAATCAGCATATTGTGATTAAAGGAAGTGAATCATATCTTCAAACAATGTAAATTTGTACAAACTTACCTCAGCCAAGAATGTATGCCCACGGTCATATTTTCAATTGGAATTGAAAGTTAACTAATAAATGGGAGGGATTTAGGTAACAGGTCAGTCTGGCTTGTCCAGTCTTTCTCATGCTAGAAGCCAGATAGGAGCTCTGGGCTTCTTCCACTTAAGCCCCAAGTCTCATAGTGGTGTCTTACACATTCCTGGTGCAGGAGGGACCCCTTTGATTTCCACTTTTCCTTTTCTGCACACAGAGCAGCTGCTACAGCCACTGAAGCAAGAGAGACTCCCTGTGAGGCAAAGCAGGCATTGAATCTGGACAAGACCATTTACCTGTTTAAAACAGTTCAGTCAGGCTGCGCTGTTGGTCAAGAAGTGTTTCATCTGGGATGTTCACATTTTCATTTGCACAGTTAACCCAAATATAGGGGTGCTTGCAAGGCAGCCCAAGAGCTGCTTCCAGATCACTGATGAGTCCAACTGTACCCTGAGCAGTTTCTCTTTTTTAATCAAATGGTTTTAAATTAAGTATTTATCTGGCCATATAATTCAATATTCTGCTGTTCAGAAGCTGCACATACATATCTTTTATTTGGTTTCTACAATCTCTCCGAGGGCAGAGTTACAAGTTAGGGGAGTATATCTGTTCTGATTCTTTCATAGTTTTCTGTATTCCGTACAGAGACTGTTGAAAGGCTTTACAACTCCATATCTTTTAAGCATAGGCTTCTCCTGCATAGAATAATAAAGAATGAGTAGAATAAATCCTGCTGGATGACTCCCAATGAATGAGAAAGGCATCAATTCTAGCACTATCAGAGATGAAGAAAGCAGGTAAGTCAGCTCAAAGATAACATGTTCAGACACCAAAAGTAAATAATGTCATCTGCATAGATTGAGTTTTCAGGTTCTGTGTGGGCTTTCTTTTGCAATAGATAATTAGATGGTTTAGTCTCTTTTATTTTTTCAGCTAAAATGTTTTCAATCTTTATCTTTAGAGATCATTTTCTTCACCGTGTTGGAGAATGCAGAAATCAACATGTTAGGCTTGTTTGATGCTGATGCCACAATAACCAGCAGATCTCTGGCATTTCAGAAAGTGCCATTTTAATTGGAAAGATCTAATTTTCCATTTTACGGATCTGTGAAATGTGATTTTAAATATAAATGAGAGTCAGACCCAAGGGAATTATCCAGATTTATTAATTGATACTAAAATCAGGGTCTGAGTGAATGCTCTTGTGTCAGTCTCTAAGTGATTTTTAAGGTGGATAGATTGGGAAGCAGACAGATAGATATATGAGCAGGTTAGTGGGTGACACATGAGCATAGCTCAGAAGTCATGGTTGCCTAAACAGTAGAGCACAAATGGAGGGAGCTGCTGGATGCAGGGATGCCAGTTTAGCCACTATGGGCAATGGTGGGTTTAGATCCATCCCCCTTCTCTTGATCAGATTGTCCCTGGGGCCAGAGATAGGTCCCTATCCTTCTGCTGGGGTCTCAGCTATGGAATTGCTGAGAGCTCCCTCACTTGACAGAGTGCTGCCTTGGGGAAGGCCTTTCATTCAGGGCTGCCCAGGCATTACAGAGCCACAGAGCAGCTGGGTCCTGAAGGCTGTTCAAGGATGTTTTGTGTAATGAGAGCCCGGTAGGGAGATCGCAGAGGTGAGGCAAAATAATGCCAGTGGCAAAGTGCACTGAGGTTGACTTCTTGTGAAGTTCACAAGTGTTATGAAGTGAAGATGTGTGGCAGTATTTCCCAGCTTTGAATGATGTAGGTTATCCAGGCTGTAAAATGCTTTGGTTTCCTCTGAGTGGTTTCTATAAACAGCTACAAACATGTCTGTCTTTCCCCACTGGTCGATTTACTCAGGCCTGCTGTTATCCCACTGGTTATTGTTACAGGTCTCAGTGGCTCTGAAACAAGGACAAAACACCTTGGTTATTGGAGCAGGCATCTCAGAAGACACTTTCCATTACTTTCAGTATCACTGTCTTTTCCCTCTCTTTATCCATCTTTTGCATCAGTGTAGCACAAAGATTACCTGATCTGGCCTTTTCCCTGTCTCTGGTGGGAACTTCAGGATACTCTGGGAAGAGGGGGTGCTTATAAGAATCAAGAGATGCAAAAGCTGTCTTGCTGTTGGGGAATGCACTAGGTGTGAATCACTTAAGGTGATTTGTGAATGCTGGCTGTGCCTGTCCTTTCATTGTCACAGAGCTGCCTGCAAGATCTGGCCTATGTGGTATTTTGTATTGTACTGTTGTTTGTGAGTGCTGGGTTATCATGGATTACTTTATTATTCCATGTCATTCATGCACACTTGTGCAGGCAAAGCCAGGTATCAGTTTGGATCCTATTTTCTGTTATAAAGGCATGCATGCCTACTTGTAAATCTACACTAAAAAGAAGCTGCATTCATTCACTAAATCTCAGTTTTCTCTTTGCCTGCTTTACTTGAGACAGAACACGTCTTGTGTTAATCTCAGCAATATGTTGTAGAAAGATGAGTGGAAACCAGTGAACTGTGTGGTTGGCTGGTAGTTTAGAGGTCTGGATTCTGTTCTCTGTTTTCATTTTGACCTGGTGCTTGACCCTGGGACCTCTCTTTGTTCATCTTGTCTGTTTGGATTGATGGGTTTCAATCAAGGCTGTACTGGATGTAAGTACTCAAGTCAAGGGAATCAGGGTTTCAGGGTAAATCTGCATTGGAGTTTTAAGCTGTGCTCCTGCCTGTGCATTTGCCTAAACCCACTACTGTGTCTGCACAAAAATCTTGCTTATGTGGCTTGGATTAAGTGATAAAGCTCAAGCTATTCCCAGCTGCTAATCAGTGAATTCCTGAGAGTGCCTTTTGTTATGTATTCTTGGCTCGACAAGAACTGTTGGCTAAAATTCCTTGTCTCCCGAGGCACCATCCTGTGCCTGAGGTCACAGAAGATGCTGGTTCATCCAAGAAAGCGCCAAGTAAGCACAGCAGGCACCAGCATTATGTGTGAGATACATACCTACATTTCTCTACAAGCGTTACAATCTTTGTCATGCGGTTATGGGCCAGTGTAGCTCACTCATGTAGCAAAGTGAGGCATCCTGGTGTGAATGACTGCAGGAGTTTCCGAGCTGTCCCCCTTCCTCCTGCCCTCTCACTCACAGAAGTGGTGGAGGTGCTGCACCAGGTCAGGAGTCCTGCAGAGTCCTTCCAAAATGCTCCCATCAGTCTGGGACCCACCCCACGGCGAGTCTTTTCCTCATTTTTAGCCTATGTCCGCTAACTAATATGAACTACTTCAGCTTGGAATTACTTTAGCAAAGAAATGTACTGGTTTGATATGAAGACCATTTATCTCTCAAACTTTGGGATAGTTGAGTGTTGCAAAAATTAAGTCTTTTGACTGGTGCTGGTTTGAGTCTCTTCTTGGCAAGGTAGTACAGGAGTTGTTCTTCCTTAAGATAAATATCTTACAATTTTAATAATATTTTAAGAGAATATGATTCACCTATCTCATTACTAGGCAGTTTTTGTCAATAGTCAATAATTACTGCTTGCAAACATCAAGTGTTTCATGTCTGAAAACTAATATTTCTGCTGCCCCCAGGTTCTCAGGTAGTATATGAGAATACTCAGTTTGCCTGTACCAAAACTGTGATTGTTGATGATAATTTTGCTGATGAGATGAGATATAGGAAGATCCACCTGAACACTCTTATTTGTCCACATGTTAACTGTTTCCTTACACTGCTAAATAGGGGCCCCAAAAATTCGAGATACAGATCTGATCAGTGATGTGTTCAATCCATAAGACAAACATCTGTAATTCACCAGAGTAAATTAATCACTCTTTTTAAAGTAATTTACCCACTGGATTATAATTTAACCTATATCTGGGAGTGTGAACCAGGAACCTGAACGATGACCAGATGGTTAAGGAAAGTAAATGGTGTTTCCTCATTCCTTTCAAGTGGTTGTACAGAAAATTGGTATTGTAGCTTTTGTTTAGCTTGTGTACTCATAAGCCCTTCTTCCTCTCTTGTTCTGAACCACAGTTCATGTGCTACTACCAACACCATTAAACATTAGATCATCCAACAGGACTGCTTCTCCAGGAAAGTGTGGACAGCCAAAATCCTTTACCTCAGAGTTAAATGGCTTCTGAATGGTGCATTCTTAGAGCGTGGCAAGCTGCAAGAAAGAAACATACCCAAAAATACCTATCAAACTGTCCATCAGTTTGATGGACAAGTCTGTCCCTTTATTTTGTGGGTGCTTGGAAGAACTAATGGTTCAAAACAAGGTTCAGAAAATCAGATCATGGTAGTTGTAATTTGACATTGGTGAGGTTAGACCTGGGGTTCCTATTTCTCATCTTTTTCTAGGTCAGAGAGACTTTCATGGCTGTGAAAAGCCTCAGATGAATTCTCTGAATTGTTTTTCATTACATTTATGTGCAGTCTGAGACTTCTGTTAAACTAATTTTCAAGATTCTGAGAATTAATTATATTTCTTTATTGTCTGTGCTGCAAGTACACATTATTTCCCGGGAGTCTGGCTAGCTGTAAGTGACCTGAAGGCTGCAAAGTCAATATTACACATAGGAGTAAGACTCAGAAATCTTGTCTCTATGACAGTTCTTCCAGTCTTAAACTATTGCTTACTCAGCAATTCTTTTTGCTAGCAGATGTTACCCAGATTTCTTTAAAGACAAATATGACAATTTAAAAAAAAACATTAGTCCACTCCCATGCCTTGAGAACACTTTTCATTCTGCTATGTAGGCTAGATCAATTCTAATACCCAGACAAGTTGTTCATGGGAAGAAAAACCCTCACTGACCTCAAATTAGACCCAACTGATGAGATTTTTAGTTATGATTATATAAGTGAAAGCTAAATTACAATCAGATGATGTAACAAGTACCTGGCAGAGGGAGGTGAGATTCACCCAGTGCAGACACATCTCAACAAGATACTAAGTGCCTGTGATTGTTAATGGAGAGAAAAAAGATATGGCTAGGGCATGATTAATTTAATTCCCAAGTTGTTGATGAAAAGACAGCAGATAAGTCTGACTGTAAAAGTATCTATTTCCATTAACTATAAAGTGAACTTGGTATGACTACCTTAGATTCACATCACAAACCTCTAAAGCTAATGAGATCCCTGAGAGAATGAGCTCTCACAAATACAAACGTGAATCCAAATGTGGAGGTCACCCAACAAAGTGAATTCTAGTGCCAGAGCCCACGGTCAGGAAAGAAATTATAATGCCAGAGAAGTCACCACCTGCAAGGCCCACAGTCAGAAGCTCCAGTGCCTACAGGAAGCTGGCACTTAAAATGCCAATAACAAGATTTGCAAGATAGCTGCTACAAAAGCGATCTATTGTATAGGCTGAAGGGTCTTTGGTTATCTACCAGGTTGGTTAATTGAACAAGAACAAAGGTCAGCAGGGTAAGGCCATGCAGGGACCTTGCAAGAAAAAGGTCCTCTAGTCAGACTAGGGTATGTTTATGAGACTGATACCCTCAGCCTGTAAATGCCTCCAAGCCAGAGATGCAGGCAGGAAAGCCATGTGAGTCCTTGCATGTGTGAGGATGTGGTGTTCCCCAAATCAGTTTTCCCTCCCTGCCCACACTAAGAGTTAGTCATATTCCAAGGGCACTGAGGCAGCCTGAATGGGATTTCAGGTTCCCATTGGTTTTTGCACTCCAGACTGGCATTTCCCTCTCTCCATCCCTTCTGTATCCCAGGTTTCAATCTCTGCTCCATACAGCTGTTTATGTGTCCCAGAAAGACTAAAAGTAAGTTCCTGGACTTTCTCCCAGGAGAACAAAGTCCCCATCTGTAGTCACCATAGCCCTGCAAGCAGCAGTAGCTGTAGTCTTTGTGAGTCTGGAGAGGTGCAGGTGCAGCTGCCTCCTGCTAAGCTCTCTCATGCCACAACTCTATCACCGGCATCCAAGCCAATACCCACCTGCACCCACGTTAACATGACTGAAGCTAATTCAGGCACTGCTGCATGAGTTTCAGTGACTACAGCTCAGGTGTGCACTCCAGCTGGGAACTTTACCAGTCCAGTTGCTGATGAGCTGCTTCCTGTCCCCACTCCACGAGCACTGTTCTGACTTGGACGATGACATGACTGCTGCAACAGCTGCGTTGACAGGAACATTTGACACCGACAGGACTTTGTATGTCAACTAAAGCAACCTGTTTGTGGTGTCCTGCTGAGTGGTTTAATGCCTTGACATGAGGACTGGGATGTTTACCTTAGAGAGTTAGATGTTTATCCTTGTTTTCCTATATGCTCTATTAAGTGCTTCTTCAAGTTTACCCTCTCCTACGCTTCTGCCCCAGCCCTGCCACGCTAGGCAGAGAAGTAGGTGTGGGATCTGGCTGTTTGCTGTAGTGGTTCAGTTACCTAAATATTCTTGACCAATGTCTTCATTATCAGTGTGAGCTGAGTTCCTCTGGTATTCCATAGAAATCTAGCTACCACAGCAGGCCTTTCATATACCCACATTAGGGCAAGAGTACTCAACAGGCCAGAAAGGGGCAAAGCCAGTAGTTCCCAGATGTCAGACTTGTGACCCATACAGTGAAAGCAATCTGTGTTAGGAGATTTGCCGCGCTGAGGAGTGTCTGCTGCAGCTCTCCTAACGGAGAGGGACTGGCACAGTGCCAAGCACAGGATATGACTGGTGAGCCAGCTGCAGACCATGCCCTGGGGTCCCAATCAGCACTTTTGGATGACATTTTGGGACACCAGCATAACACTTGGTATCCTGGAGTTCTGAGCCATCACTCTGATTTCAGCTCATTTCTGTAATTAAGAAAAAAAGGAAAACAGCAGATCAAAACCCGTGAGTGTCCTTTAAGAACCATTACTTTAGTGAGAGACTGGTAATGCTGTGAGAGTCTTCCTGAGCACTACAGAGATTTGTCTGTTAACAAGAACTTTATAAAATCTTCATTATCACCACCTACCTACCAGGGGAGCTAACAATTTCACACCCTTTTTATTCTTAGCTGCACATTATACTCTCTTAACAACAATTTAAAAATAACTGCAGGAAGAACTGAATCACACATAATTTGAACAATTAGAAGTGACAAGCTGTTTTTCTCATCTAGTAAAATATGTCCATTTGGCATACTTTGCTGTCTAGCAAAGCTCTTTTATTCACACCACTCCAGTCTCTAAGGAAGACGAGCTATTATTATTATTGTTCTGTTGAAGAAGTGGACATCTGTACTTTCAACAAGATTAATATAGTGAATGCACCAGAGTTATTTTACAGACCCTGAATTTGTTGCTGTGAAGCAGACCCAGGAAACTGAAGACACAAGGTCAAGCCAAGTGAGTTCTTGTGAAAAGCCTCCCTCCTTGGTCCACAGAGTAAGCCAAACAAAATGAATCAACCCTCCCATGTGTAGCATCTCCTGTTTATAAACTGGGCCTTGTACTGACATTTGCTCCTGAACTTAAAAATGCTGAAAGAGTTTTGAGAAGAAAGCAAACTCCATGTCAGAGGTGCATAGTCATTCTCTAGAGGGCCCCAACTTGGGGATGTTATGTACATGTTTTACCAGCTAGATTTTTTTTCTTTTTGTCTATGAACAGTAAAATTCAGGTTTCTTGCTGAGCAACAGGCTTGACCTAAGAGGCAAGCTAAGAGCTGGGACCCACAGAGGGCTTGCAAAGAACTGATGCCTGAGGATGCTTAAAGCCTAACTCCTATGACTTTTTTCCTTGAAGACCTACCTTAAGGCATAGCTTTCAGCTTCTTTATCCGTTTCAGAAACGAGCCACTTGCATCTCATTTATAAGTGCCTAAAAGGGTAGGTAATTAGTGACTATTTCGGAGTAATTTCGTATCTAGCTTCTATCAAGCAAATTTCAAATGACTTAATGCTTTGAAAAATTCTAGAAAGAAGATTTCTGAATATATTTACATCTCCAGCCACTGCTACCCCATCAGTGAAATGAAAGCTGTCATAATTGCCCATTTCCTTGGGGACGATTACAAGATCTTGCTAGGAAATCAAGAGCTCTGGAGCACCAGTGTTGCTGGAGAATGTTAAGTAGATCTGAGGGTGGTGAGAACATCCTTGTTTCTGCTGTTGTCTCTTGCTATAGGGAAAAGAGGAGGCAGAGCTGAAGCACTTCTCTTTACTGGACTCATATTTCTTATTTTTCCATAGTGGTTAGCTTCTTGCCTTCACACATCTCTGACCCCCTTTGCTCTGCCCTGCTCTTCTCACCTGCAACATACACAGTTTATTTCATCCCACCATCTTGAATAGTAATGAGAGCTTAATTATCCGGTGGGAGACAGGGTGACTCCTTTCTTCTATCTCTCTGAGCACTGACATAGTGCTCATAATTGCAACTACTTCAAATAGCATGCTAGGTATTTCAGGAGGTGAAAAATGCTCTCTATTTGATACCAGCAAATCCCATTCTTCTCTGCTTGATCCAATTTTTTTTTTCTTCATCTGTTTTCTAGAAGCAAGTAAAGCATGTTTTGATTGTGCACTCCATTAGCAGAAAAGCAATGTCAAATTCTTAAAAATATCATGTTGGTTTCCTGTGTGCTTCTGTGCCATTGAGGCTAAGCAATCCCTTGTGAAAAATCTGACCCTATTAGGATGGAACTCTAAGCTCAGAAGAAATCAGTAAGTGTCCGCTTGCTGGTGTGCCAAACAAATCTGGATAAAGCACATCAAAAAGATAAGACTGATCCATTTCCATGGTCCCAAAGGGAGAAAGCTTAGTGCATTGCTGTGCTTCCTTGCGTAAACTGTAGTGACTACAGGACAGGGTTCTGCCTGGTACCCAGAGTTTTTCCCTTTCTACAAAGCATTCGTCTTAATTCTTCACAGAGGAAGTCTTTGTTCAGTAGTCCAACAAGTAATCCTTTAGTCCTCTGGTTCTGTAATGTAGTATAGCTGAACCCATGAACCACTGGTAATCCTCTCTCATTGGAAACTGATAGTCCTGATTAATTTGCAGGATCAGACTGCAGAGAATTCACTCCAGCTATGATAATGTGTCCCTTAAACATCAAATCAGATTTTTTACCCTAATATTAGGCATAGAATTCTGGTCTTTTAGCTATCAAAAATTGTATTTAAATGCAGGTGAATTTGAAGTCAGGTGTTTGAGACACTCACGGGGAGAGGTGGGAAGGGGGCCTGCAGGCTTTGAATCCAGGAGGAACTGGCTGCAGGAAAAAGGACATGAAGGAGATTACATGATGTAGTTAAGGAATGGCAGAGATTTATTAAGTAGTGCCTCATAAAGTAGTGAGATTCTCAGTATCCTGACGGAGTGGGAGTAGGAAGCAGCCCTACCTTGAGCAGCCATACTGCAAACAGTGGTACCTGCCTTGCCTCCAGCAAGGATTATGTGTTAACAGCACTGTTATCATCACTGCTCACAGGAACCATCAAGGGTTTGCCTCAGGAACACCCTTTTGGACAATAGTAGCCTTCCTGCCCTCTCTTCACCTGAAGCAAGTAATAATTTACAGCTACATCAACAACAGTCACTGGAGCCCTCAGGCAACTGAATTACAACTGCAACTAATGCACACAGGATTGAGCAAAAGCTGCACCCTGTCACTGTCATATAGATTCTACTAATGGCTTAAACTGGTGACAAACCCTACAGATTCCCCTGTGACAAATTTCTAATCTGGGTAGCCTGCATAGGGATGTGAAGTCAATGTCTATTACTTATCTACTATACTAATTACTTATGATTCTGTGGAATAACATAAGCATGAAAACAATGGCACAAATTATCTCAGGTTCAGTTTTCACTGAATCCTAAGAGCTTGTGCTGATGGAGCTTGTGCTTGCTTCCTGATCCCTATTCAGGCAGCACATTCAGGGCTACATCCAGAGCAGGGCTGTCTGCCCTGAGCCTTTAATTTGGGTCCCAAAAAGGCAGGAGGGTGCCAAATTCACAAACCTGGAAAAGCTCACTCTACAGCTGTGTTATGAAACATCTGTGTTTTCTTTTTGTGTTGAGCTGCAGTCTGGGGAATAAATTAAGAGTTGTTGGGTTTGTAGGATTCTTTTTCCCTGTATAATGATTTTTTTTAATGAACTGAATTTTTAAAGATGGGCAATATTTGCCATTATGTGACGAATAATCTGTCTGGTAATAGCCTAGCAAAAGACAGTCTGTTTGAGTCCATAACTCTCTTTTACTGCAAACATTCAGGTCCACAGCCCTCTGTTTACTTTTCTCTCACAAACCTCTTAATGAAAGTTATGACAGAAACAGTCTAAATTTTCAAATAAAATTCCTGAGAACCTGGACACCCAAACTTCCCCTGGAGAAAGCACTGCCAGCTCAGAACAGTCCCTGATAGGGCAGGAGACCTGGTAATGGGGGATATGGAAAAGGCTGAAAATCTTATTTTTTTCTTTTCCTCAGTCTTCCCTGTCAAAGTCTGCCTTCAGCCTCACAGAGCTGAGTGCCTTGTGGCAGAGTTTGAAGGAGACAAATACTGCTAATGGGAAGGGAAGATTAAGTCAGAGACTGTGTAAATGAATGCTTTAGCGTAAGCATGGGGAGGTGTGTGAGTCCTTGGGATGTGATGGCATGGATCCAAGGGCTAGGAGGGAGCTGCTGGTGTCAGTGAGTATGGCAGGGTCATACTCGATCACATTTGAGAAATTATGGTAACTTGATGAGGTCCCCAAGGTCAAGAAGAAAGGCAAATATCACACCCACTTCCAAGAAAGGCAAGAAGGAGTGTGCTTCTTGGCAGGAACCTTGCTGGGAGCATGATTTGGTACTAATGAGGCTGCATTTGAAGAACTGTGTCCAGCTTACAGGAGGGCATCTGGCAGAGGACCACAAGACCTCTGGCATGGCATGAGACACTGAGACAACAAGGTTTATTTAGCCTGAAAAAAAGAAGGAGAATAGCAAAGCCCATTGCCATCTTCCACTGATGGGGGGGCTGCAAAGGAACCAGAGCCAGATTCTTCTCAGACATGTACCAGGAAGGTACAAATGACAATGCTTGCAGTTTGCAGTACAGCAAACGCTAACCAAATATAAGAAAAGAAAATGTCATCCTGAAAGTGACACTGCACTGGAACAGGACAGAGAGGCTGTGGAGTTCCACTTCTGGACATTTCCAAAATCCAGCTGGTCAAGGCCTTGAGCACCCCATGTAGCTTTGAAGATAGCCCTGCTGTAAGCAGGTAGCCTGTCAGGTGGCCTCAGGGATGCCTTCCAGCCTGAATTAATCTGTGGTTCTGTGACTTTCGTTGGGACTTGAGAGTCTTTCATGGGTTTTTGTTCCTATGTGTATTTCCAACAAGAGAAGACAGGAAAGTGTAGATAACTGTTAAAAAACAAAAATAATTCCCTTATCCCATTAGAACAAATAAGGAAAGTAATTACATACTGAAATGGATCAAATTATTTATTTTGTTCTTAGCTTTCCAGAGGGCAATGATTCCAGGTGAAGAACAATTTCTTTCTAGAAATGTAAGGATGTTTTACAAGATACCTTCCAGCTTTTTAACAGTAGCCTAAATTTACTTGCAATGACTGGAATTTCTTCCAGTGTGTCTGAATGCTTTCAAACACAAGGAAGTCCAAATCATTGCTGCTGATGGCTCTGTCAGGAGATCATGACTTCTGGTGTGTGGAATGCAGTCTCATCTGACACATCTGTGTGCTGGCCTTCTGCTGGGATCTTTTCTTGCAATCCCAACATTGCATTGCATCATCACTCAAAGCTGTTCTCATTTAACTCCTAAATTTAACAAGTGTCTAAAACCTCCAAATCCACATAAAAGATGCTAACCTCTAAAGATTCTTCTGACATCTTCCTTTGATGCTGGAACTCATTCATCTTAAGATCTTTCCAGAATGAAAGTAATATGCTGGGAAGAATAAAATCAATATGATGGACAGAGAAACACTTATTGATTAAAAACACTGTTCCTTAATGCATCATCAGTTTGGTATGGACATTTACCAAAAAGCATAATTTTGCTAATATAGTGAGGCCAATACCAGTCTGTAGCAAAGACTTATGGAAAAGCCATCTGGCTGCACAGCATTTCTATTACTGTTATGCCGCACATAGTAAATTTCATCACCTTCAATTCCACTTTCAAATTTCCATTCTGCAGGAATCCGTAGGAACATCTTGTCTGCATTCACCACCCACACAAACACATGCATACACAGGCACAGTGTAAAATAGTCAATTAATTGTTGTTATTCATATGCTGTTTGTTGGATATTCACAGCCACAGGGTTTCCAGCTGATGTTACCAGCCTAGTTACCAGAGTGGCAGCTTGCAGGTATTCCCTCAGCTGACAGTGCTAGTGGAAAAGTGAGACATGATCCCTTTGGAAACAGCCTAAGCACCTGAAAGTTAACTAACCATTGTTCTCTTCTGAATGTGAAGTGGGACCAAACTCCTTCCTGTGTCTGGGTGAATTTTGCCTGTGTTTGGGCTCATCTTCCAGTCAATGGTGAACTGCACATGCAATAGGCACATTCCCAAGCATTTTGAATGTCCAGTGTCACTTCTTAGCTGGCACTTGGCAAAGAACAGTAATGGATTAGGACAGTCTCTTATGACAGGGCAGATCTGTGTGGCATCCCAGACCAGGTCTATTTTCTCTGGAGCAGTGCCCTAGACAGAATCTTTGGCAGCAGCTAGCTCACCTCAGTGCCTCGGTGGTGTCTGAACACCACCCTGCTTGCAAGGCCGATGTTTCCCAACTCCACACTTCCTCCTGTTGGCCAGATCCAAATTCAGTCCTCACTTAGCAGCCTCAGCTCCTATGTCTTCACATGAAAAAATGTGCTCCCAAAATGTTGTCATTCATTTCTGTCATGGAAAGAGCTGCTCCCATGCACCTCCCTTGAGAGCCTTACATACTCTCTAAGTCATGCTGCAATTCACCCTGCTTAGCTGGTGTGCCTGGTGTTATGATGCTGTGGGCTCCACCTTCTATTAATACTCAGACTCTGAGTCCAGAAAAGCTCCTTTAGCAGCCTCACAGACTAATAATGATCCAGCTCTCTAATAAAAGGTTAATTCCATTTTTTCTTGTGAATCTTATCTCTTGGCCCAGAAACAAGCTACAAACATTTCTTTGCATCTAGAGCTGCCAAAACCCAGGCATCTTACACAAGAGCAGATGCTTAGAACTTTGTCCCTAGCTGGCTGGCACTGCAATGCTAGAGCAGAGCCCAGTTTCCTGCCCTCCTGGCTGCAGCTCAGCTTAGATTACACAGACCCTTGAACCTGCAAGTTCCCACATGGTAGCAAGATCTCTGCTTTGGTTTCAATTGGGTCATCAAAGTTTTAGTGACACCACTGCCATGCACCTAATCCGGGGATGCTCTGCAGGCCCTAAAAGAAAGCTGTTCAAGGGTGGATGCTTGCATATGGATACATCTGCCAACAGGACAGTTTCATCAATTTTAGGGCAGAAGCTCCCTTCTGTAATTAACTTTATGCTACAAACAAGAGCTATCAGTTCACTTGCAAAATCTTCATCATCTCTGATGGTTGCATTGATACTAAATGTACTGTAGCTTTAAAGTTCCCATTCTCTGCAATATTTTTTTTCCTTGACCCCTGATCTATAGAAAATATCATGTCTTCCTTCTTCTTCTTCCTTCTCCCCCACATATCTTTACATTATTTCTTAGCATTTATCAATATCAAACCTTTACGGACTTGTGCATAACTAGGTAACAGCATCATTACCCATGAGTGTGAGCACAAAGTCCCACCCTGTGCTTGTGCCTTGGTGTTTCATCTGACAGCCTCCTGTGCTTTCCACATGGGCAGTTTCTACAGCCTTGCACTTTTTTCTCAATCAAAGGAACAACTGATTCTCGCTTCTACACTGCTGTACACAGTTTAATGAAAAAAGATAAGACATGAGCTTACAAAGTTGAGCATACAGATGTAGAAAACAGTATTAAAGCCAAACATTCTATGTTTCAAGACACAGAAACAATTTCTTGTGTTCAGTGGCATTCATACTCTGGGGTCCTTTCCAGATTGAACATTTGTTATTTGAGTACTGTAGGAGTCATCCATACAATTTGCTTATCAACATACTTACACAAGTGCAGGAACTCTGCTAATGTTCTGTGTGGACCTTCTTGTGCTCTAACAGGGCAAAGGGAACTGTACAGGACAGTGCACCCAGTATTCCTTGCATAAACCTGTGAGAATTTGAGCTCACAGAGAGCTTTTATATCGTGAAACAAGCAAAAGCATCAGATCTCATGCATCATTCTTCTAAACTCTCCCCTGGTTTCTTGTAATACTTTGACACCTTTTCTCAAGCACTGAATCTGTACTCTACCACTGACAGCAAGTCCCCAAATCAGGCACAGTCCAGATGGATGGGTGCAAATCTAATATGCAAAACTCATCTCAGTATTGGAGTGGTAACAAGAGATGGATCATCTGAGTATTTTCACCCTCAGATATATTCCTTATGAGGCATTGTGCTGTTTGAAGGCAGAAAAATCTTATAAGATTAAATGAAGATGATGCCATGTGTAGAATTAAGCAGGGCTCAACAAAAATTGCTTTTAGAGTAAAGAAGAAAGGAAAAGAGGAAATGCTAGTCATCAAGGTGTGAGATGACAATAGACTAGTAAAGAACTTCAGCTGTATGAGTGAAGATACTTGTGAGAGGCTGCAAGAGATAGATTTAATCAGCCTAAGGAGATAACCAATCACGTTGAGTATGTCCAGATTACAGGTATATATGATAAAATGGTGTAAGAAATTTAGAGAAAAGATCCAATATTTTTGTTAAGGTTAAATAAGGTTAAAATCACAAGCAGAAGCTCTGCAACAAAAAAGAAAACAAAACAAAACAAAATTAAAAACAAACAAACAAACAAAAACCCAACAACAACAACAAAAACCCAAGATAAATCAGCAGGGATGCAGTAACTTTTTCAGTCCTCTACACTCAAGTGGTCACTTCCAGGGGGATGACGCATGTCTGCAAAAACTCCAGAGCAGCGTGGCAGTGACTTCTCTCCCTGAGTGTGTTTTACAACTAAATGAAAAGAGGCCATCTGTGATGATTCTTTAAATGTTGTTGCTTCTGTGACTAGATTTGCCTGTTACTTCCCACTCATTCATAAACAAAACAAAACAGAAGTAGGAAAATACCCACCAGTGCTGAGGGACAATTGTTGCTGCATCAAGTATTTCTAAAAATTGGGAATGTCTTCTTCTGAGTCGAAACTAATGACTCTTTGTCAGTTTGTTTGCAGTGCCAGTATTGTGCCTGGTGCATTTGTGATAGCTTACCATTCATCCTGAGAAAATAGAAATGCAGCTATTGAATAGAGGCCACTTAGAGAGGTTTGCTTTCTTTTATATTTGCTGATGGAGAATTGTTCAGCTGTAGCAGGGTGCAGGTGTCTGCTCTCCTCATAAGCTCAGTCCAGTGTGGTGGGCAAGCTCCTGGTTAAGTGGCACAGATCCCCAAATGTAACTGCACACCAATTCCCCTTTCCCCCTCCTCTCCCCTTGCATTTTACCATCTTCGTTACCTGCCATGAGACAACAATTGCTGTATACATGTATATCCTGTGACTGATTTAAGCAGCAGAGAAAGTGCACGCTATTATATACTTTCTGAAGATCTGTTGCCATTTTTCCTCCCATCACCTGACTCGTATTTGCTGGCTGTTGAGTTGCAGATGCATTTGAAGGCAAGGGACTTTGTTCTTGTTTAAAACTTTGTCTCTGAATACTTCTTTTTAACTCCATTAGTGAGTTAAAAAATCTGATGCTCTTGTTCTGATGCATTTTGGGCTCACCATCAAACACTGGCTGTCATTCCCCTTGTTTTTCAGAAAGCCCCTGCAAACTTTGCTTCTGGCAGTATCTCAGAATATGACTACATAACTCTTTTAGTTGACTCCCACTACTCTTTCGTCCCTCTCCAGCACACTGCTTGTTTGCACTTGAGAGTGTGATTTTGATTTTCACTGCCTCGTGTATCAGTGTGCAAGCCTGAAGGGAACTTTTTATAATTCTAACAACAATTCTCAACAGAATCAGTGGCACTTTCATTAGTGGTATGGAACATCCATTTTGTTTTGCTCCCAAGGAACAGATGCCTTATTGCAGAAGATGTTACAGCAGAGGCTGACAATTAGCAGTTACAGAGTAGAGCCACATCACAAGGAGGATCTGTCATGAGGCCGCCTTTAATAGGCAGCCAAAAGAATTTGGCTCACACTACACTGAATTCTCTTATCAACAAATTTGGCATCAAAGGAATTACAGTCTTCTTCTAAATTTTCTGAGTTTGCCTGAACCTCAGTGATCTGGTGACCTCTGCCCTCATAGCAGCCTTGCTATGAGTTGGAAAGTTAGAATAGGGTTCCTGTTCCAGTTTGATAGGGGAAGAGGAACTTCTCAAGCAAATGCCTACTCAAGATGTCACATCAATATAAGGACTGGAATTGGTGAACTATGTTTATAGGGACTTGACTTGGCTCCCAATAGGTACCTGTAGATTCAACAACAGATGCCAGAGGATCTTGCTCCAGCACCATTGCACAGGAGCACATCCCAGCTGTGCTCTCACCCACACTTCTGGGTTTCTTTCCCATGAACACAGGGACAACAGGAAGAGAAAGATAGAGGAATGAGCCTGATGCATGCTCAAGCTTTACTCTGTTAAAAGATTTGGGCCTTGGACCTAACTAGGACCTATCCCAGCCCTAGGAATATGAATGTGGGGCACAGAGGCAGATTGAGGTGCTGTGGGGATATTATGACTATGCTAAACCAGTGCTTCTCCTTCTTCCCTCTGCTGCTTTATTCTGCCCCTGAAAAGGATACACCAGCTGTGCTGATAGAGCTGCCTGTGTGGTCACTGTGTGAACCAGATTGGGAGACTCCATCAGAAAAACAATTTCCTTTTTTGTTATTTTCTGACTGGAGTGGTTGTGCAAAGCTGTTTGCAGCACAGCTGCACTACTGAGGGATAGCGTGCCACTGGACAGGGTGTAAATGAGAGGAGGCATCTCTGGGGAGGAGTCTGTAAGGAGAGGAAGGAGATGATACTTTAAACCAGAATAGCTGTGAAACTCTTTGTAATGTAAACTACAGCTGAAGTCGGTTAGTTCATCTTCTTGGGCTTTCTTTGTGGCCACTAGGGAAAGATAAGCTCTTTCAGAGTGATGGAGAGCAGAAGTCCTTATCTCCATTGATTAGAGAGGGACCCCAGACAGTGAAGGGTTTAATGTTACAAGTATCCCCAAAACAAGCAGTGAAGCCAAACTTCCAGCATCTCAAGCAATTTTCCTCTTGCTCTCTTCATATTAAGGAAATAACTTTCATTTTTGTGCCAAGAGCCTGCCAAAAAGCAGAACTATGTTCCTGAGTGTAAAGCTGCTTTGAAATCTGATCAACAAACAGAAGTCTGAATCCTAACTTCACCTACCAGTCCTGACAGCCCTCGTCTCCAGGGTTTTTTTATTTTCAGGTATTATATAGTGTTTAAGATAGGTGTCTATCCACATCCCTACCTAATAGAGATAACCTTTTAAAGTCTGCCTTGACTGCTTTTTTTCTTCCCCTGAGTATGCCTGTCTTAGTCAGTGAGCCACATTTTCACCCTTGAGGTTGTTTACCCAGGCCCCCTGCACTCCACAAAATGCTCCTTCATTAATTCAATGGAGTCTGCACTGACAGGGGGGGAAACTGCACTGTCTATCTTCTAGATGAGCTAGAAAAGGAAGCTGCAGTTGCCTGTCCATCAATACCAGTCTCTCTGCTCTGCAGGATGATGTGGCAGTGCACATTTGATATGGGTAAATCAGGACTTCTGGATACTATTTTGGGCAGATTAATTGTAGGAGAGCAGATCTTACCTGCTAAGTTACTCCTTCAAAACGTATTGGAAATCCTTGAGCCAGCAAAGAGAGTATGTGGCCACAGTGGTTTTAGGTCCATGACTATGTACCCTGAAAGTGGAATTACCATAACAGGACAGCCCAGCCCAAGAAGTGCCTGCCAGCAATGCAAGCATTCTTATTTCTTTTGTGAGGATGGCATTTATACTCACTCTGGTCCAGTCATATCCAAATTTACAGTGTTTATTTCTATAAGCTGAAAAAAGACCACCCAGCTATGGTAACCACACAGTTGTCAGCAGCCATCACCCAAGCAAAACAATATTACATGTTAACTGACCATGGAATAGTATGCTGGGACTTTGTCTTTCCTTGTTTTGCTCATTCTCCCTTGTGAATTAGACCAATAAATCTACCATATTGTGGGTCTGTTTTTTTCATTTTTCAGCTGACAGACCCTCACACACACTGCACCAAACATGGTTATAGTACAAATAAGATTGCAGATTTATTTAAGTTATTCTATAGGTGTAGATTATAGAATGGCTGTACCAAGATACCTGGTTAAAATGTACTACATAAAAGTATTTAATGCAAGATCAAGCTATATCTTAACCATATCAAGAACTAATCAGATCCCACATGAAGATACAGTTTCCTGATACACACAAGAATCAAAGCATGTAACTTTCAAAGATTTTGTAGTTTTAACCTGAAGTTATGATGATGTTGTGTCTCATATCCAAACTCCAGTACTGGCAAATGTAGGTTTAGTTTTTATCTGTCTTCTGTGGCATACATCCAGAGAAAACAAGACACAATGCAGTGTCAGAATGTCCTTATGCAGAACTGCAGTGTTTAAATAAATCTCTTCAGCATCACACAATTTGTCAAAATGATACACCTATCTGTTTAGAGCTTGCTGTTCCCTTCCCAGTCGCACACCCAGATAAGATGAATTAATTTTTCTTGCACTCTACTTCAGCCCATGTGCAATGAAACCCTCCAAAACCTCCACATAAAACCTGCCAGCAAAGTCATTCCTCCTATAAGAAAATGCAAGTTAATTCTCAACCTGGTTGTGAGGCTATTTATTTACAATCATTCAAAAATAAGTAATTAACAATATGCAAGAGATCCTTGGTAAATCTTTTTTACTCTTTCTTACAAATTTGGACCTGCTGACAAGAAGAACATTAGCAATTTCCTTCCACCTGTTGTAGCTGGAAGAAACAGGAGCACAGAGACCATCATAGAGCAGGATAAGCACTCTGGTACCAAAAGTGTTGAACCAGCTTTACCTGTACCAGGTAAAAATGGCCCTGCCCTGTCACAGTGTGGGGATCACCATGCCCACACCTCCTCAGACTGGTGCCTCTCTCATTGCTGAAGTGCCTGTGCTGTGGCAGTGCAGCCTGGGCAGATGGTGCCACTGAAACAGCACCCAGTCCCAGCTGAAGGTGGGGTCAGTGCTGAGTTACTGGCTGGCCATGCTGACTCAGGAGAGATAAGCAAAAGATGTGGGCTATCCTGCGACAGTGAGATGTGTCTGCCAGGCAAAGGTCCTGAGGGAAAAACATGCCTTGTTTAAGGGCTGTACTGTGATACAGGGTTGTGTTACAGTAGCACTAACAACTGTGTCCCATTTTGCCAAGCAGCTATAGGCAGAGAAAAAGGTGGATCCTGTTTCAAATGCTTCAAAAATCTGCAGATGATGGAAAATACTGCATTTGCCCTCAGTTCTCCCCATATGTCAGAGAGGTGCATAACAGCTCTGTTTTCCCATTTCAGAATTTTCCCCATTCCTATCACTTGGCTGTGGGAAGTCTCTGCTTCTACTGGCACTCCCCAGTTTGGCCAGATGGCCACTGGCATACCCTATTACACCCAGTGATACTGGCACTGGAAAAGCCAAATGCCCCCAGCATTTAAGATCTATTAATGACCACATTTGGAGTATGGAAAGAACATTCCCTTGGATCAACCTGCCAAGAACTATCTATCTATCTATCTATCTATCTATCTATCTGTCTATCTATCTATCTATCTATCTATCTATCTATCTATTTTATCTTCTCCTGTAATGTAAGGCCATACTGCTAAATCTTCTGCATATTGTTTATCTAATAAATCCTTTATAGGGCAATGATGCAGGGCACTAGGGACTCTCTTGGAGTTTTTTTGGAGCAGCATTGTTTGGAGCTACAAAAGTACTGGACCAAGATTGTTATCCACAAATGAGGCTTTTTTTGTATGTTAAATGGAAACTGTCCATCAACATTTCCCCTTGTGACTTTCCTCTTATATCCTTAACCCTTCACAATATATAAGGGATATCTTAGGTTCCTGAAACTTGATTGATGTTTAATCTTCTGGAGTGACAAAAAACATTTCATGATTAGCACATTTTCCTGCCTACAATGGCCCTTTTCTTCAGGACTTCCATTAAAATCCGTTTGGAAATTCCACTGGCACTCCCATAACTCACTGTTAGACTCTCCCTTCCATGCCTCAGTCTCCTGACAGTGGTGCCCACATGACTTTCTCATGGGTTGGTCTACTGACCACATTGCCCCACACCACTGCTTTTCTATACTCATGGTGTTTGTACTGCAGATAGGAGCAAAATCATTGTCTGCCCTAACCCACAAGACCTCTGTCAGTCTTCCCAGGTCCCTCTGAAACAGAATCCTTTAGTATCAGCCATGAAACTGAAGCCCAGCTTCATTCCAGTGCAGACATCCCCACATCTGCTATCCCCATGGCCTCTCCTGGCTGCCAGACCTAAACCAGAGAGGGAGCAGCCGTGTCAGCGCGGTTCTGCCCTGAGCACACGAGCCGTGCAGAGAGCAGAGTGTCTGAGCTCAGATGTGGGTACCACGCTCAGGCTGTCACCTCTGTGCCAGAACTGGCTCGTCTCCTGGCACCTTGGGGAGCAGGTGGAGCAGCCCTGGGACCCCCTGAACCTGCCTGTCTGGAGACACCCTCGTGTCACTGTGAGTGGGCAAGGGCTGAACCCTCAAAGAACAATGATGCTTCCAGTGTCCAGCTGCCCTGACACTGGGAGAAACTCCCAGCCCCAGCTCCCCAGGCCCAGTGCAACTAGAGAGTTGAGTAAAGAACCTGAAAACATTACTTCTGGGTAGCATGTCCTGAAGGGGAGAAACCCAAAGTTTGCATCTAATGGTGTAAAAAAGGAATGTAGTCTAAGAAAGATAAGGCATATAGGCTAGTAATGGATCTTACCTTAAAGCTAAAACATATGAATTATGTTATTTCTGTTAAAAAAAAAAAAAATCACCATAATTGAAGAGTCCTCTGCTAAGAACCTTCAAACGTTTTAATCACTGCAGTGTAGTTAGTTAAAAAGTGTCTCTGTGGATCTGGAACCACTGCACAAGCTTTATTCATTACCTGTGCAACTTGGCAGCAGTAGAGAAGCCCATTGCAGCATCAGTGGTGAAATGCTTGCTTAGTTACATGGAAAATTATTAGCATAGTTTTCTTGTTACCTAACAGCAGTCTGAATTCCTGAAAGGGATAAAGGAAGATGATCATCTTCATTCTTTCAGCTGCACCAAATAAACAGCATTCCTCTTCCATGTTTGTTATTGCTTACAGGCAAAGAGACCCATTTCCTTCTCCAGCTTTGATGCTTATGAAAAATTGGAAATTGTAGGGACACACCCTGCAGCTGCCTTCAGCCAGCAAAGGTTTCATTGCAATTGCCCCGACATTGGCACTCGAGGTGGATGATAAAAACCTTATCTATACTGAAGCAAAAAAAATCTCACCAGGATAACAAGCATTGCATTGAGGAAAAGGCAGCTCAATGAGCAAGAGCTTCTTAGTAACAGGGAGCTTTGCAGCCTTTACTGTATTTGTATAGTCAAGGCAAGCAACCTTTCCCCACACTTTATCACAAATGTAAATATATCAACTGAAAGTGGTGCACAGTTAATTTTGGCTTGAGATGCACTAAAGCTTGTGTTGGTGACAGGCAGCTTTATTTAGGGCCTAAGCATTTGTCTGGTAAAAAAACCAATATATTGTGTGTCTGGTTAAAGTATTTATGACCTGTCTAGGATAGACAAAAATGTCTAAATTTTAATCTAGAAAATTGTAAATCTGTACTGGTGTGGCTCCCTCTTTACACTTGTGCAGTGCATCTGTAATTACAATGTGTAAATTGCTTTAAGGGTGTCATGACATTAAGAACATAGACATTTGTGGAACAAAGCCCTTAGGAGACTGAGCTGCTGGAATGAGTTGAACCTCAAACTATGCAATTGGGTTGAATACCTGCTTTACCTTCTGTAAATTGCAAATTTATGGAAACAGCCACTGGAAACAAACCCTGAACTGAAATGAAGAGCCTGGCTACACAGGGCTTTGTGCCTTATAAATGGAATAATCTGAGATGAGCCTGAATAACATCTGCTTTTGCTCACTCAGATGAGTGCAGATTCACCTCACCACCTCGTGTCATTTCAGCTCATCCTTTTTTTGAGCTGCTGATCTCTTTGAAGCAATAATACTTCTATGGGTTCTGTGTCTCCAGAAACAAAGGTACTGTACCAACTTCAAGAACTTAACTCCTAACATTCCAGATCGAGGGAGAAAGATAATCAGTCTCTTGTAGGCTTTAGCTCCATGGGAACAACTGGGTTAAGATGGGTGTTGAGTCAAAGAGAAGAGGTGGGGAAAATACTCATCTCCTCCTGAGTTTTGTCTGCCATATTCATCTGTTCTCAAATTTTCCAGTGAATGGCTTATATTTTCCTTCCTCTCAGAACAGCTATTGTCTTCTGTTTGCAGTCATATAATATTCCTATGCTGTCTTCAAGGACTACCATAAGGAAAGTATTTAATGTATTTTACCTAAGGCTATTAAACAAACTACTATGATTTAAAATGTGACAGTAACAGCTTTCTATCATGATGTAAATTGAACTAAGTTAGGTAACTGTGGCTGCATATGCTCTTACAGTGCAAAAACAAACCTAGAGTAGTAGAGGAAAAATAAGCTTTAGCCTTTTATTTCAACATTTAAATTAATTTTATCCACTAATATAATTATACCAGGATAGTTATACTGACAGTCTTCCTAATGGAGACATACCTAATGCATTTAAACTAATTAGCTGATTTAAATAAACTAGAAGACACAAAGGATTAATTTTCCTTTTTTAAAAATTTTTCCCCTGATTTTCCTAATTCTGTTTCAATTGCTTCTGTATGAGAGGTGTGACTTCATCTTTCATTCTTTCTTCTGGGCTTACATACCTTCTCTTTTGCTTTTGCTTTGCATGAAAATTCTCTCTAGCAGATTCAAGTAGTTTAATGAAAACAAAGTAATTTGTAACAAGTATCACATAACTAAAGAATTAATATAGATCTTGAAAATGCAACTCTCCATTCCCAGAACAACTGCACTGAAAAAAGGGGATTGAAAAAAAACCCAAACATATTAAATAACTGGAAGGTTTCAGTGAAGCCTGTCTCAAAAGTAGCAGCCAGGTACTTGTAAAACACATTTTGGCTGGGGAATACAAAGCAATACTCGTGGTACACCAGGGCTGGACACAGAGCATGAGGGGCTGCATTGACATCACTTCTTCCCATCCCCTAGTACAGAGTGACCTTCTCAGTGGCCTCTACCCCTGGAGGAAGAGCAGGAGGGAAAAAAGTGGGATAATAGAAATCTTGGGTCAAACCTAAACAATGACACTTTCATGCTCTGAATATTTGCCTTCTTATTCCTATGCCTCTATGTAAATCACACCCTGAAGCACCCAGCAGATTTCTGTGGGTTTATCATCTGGGGGGAAAGAAAGGGGCATGATTCCTCACTAGTATGTGCTGTGCCAGCAGATATCCAAGGGGCTGACTCAGTTATTTCCCAAACAAAGTGCCTTTGTCAGTGCAATTAATAAGTGGTCCATAATACATGAATGTATGACTTTTCTACTGCTATAAATATGCCTTCACTAGGCATTAGTATGGGATATGGATGCCTCATGCCCTGAGTAACACCTACAGTAATGCAGTCTGAAAACTATTTTGCCAGATTCAGGCAGAAGCTGAAATTGATCTCAGATCCCACTGCTGCTGAAAGCAGAGGGCAGCCTCATCTCTGCTCATTCTGTGGGGCACAGTGGTGCTCACAAGGGGATGCTCACATGGGAACTGCTCCTGCTCAAAAATTAGTTTTATCGATAAAAAGCTTTTGTTTCTTCTTCCTCAGCTGACTGGCCTGGCTGTCTGTGTGGATACAGCACATAGTGTGTAGTGGCAGTACATAGGAAGGGACAGAACTGCATGAAGTGCTGCATTAAATCAAGTTAAGATAATTGGGGAAATAAATCTTAAGTCGACAAATAATGTTGATCAGTGAACGAATATGGGCAAATTCTTTTCCATTCATGACAACTATCCATGCAGAAAGACAAAAATGTGTCAGACAGATATGTCAGTTACAGCAAGGAATTCGTTCTGTTCTAGTTAATTCAGAGTAAGAAAGGAGTGATAAGACACATTAACATTAACCCTTGAATTTATGAACAGAATGTTTCAATTTTAGTTTGGTTGGAGCAGAAACAGAAATGCTTTAAGCTGCTNAGCCCAAAATGTGGGCGGTAACAAAGCATCAGAAAGGTTGCAATTGATTTGGAGCATATGGCAAAACGCTTTGTCAAGGAAAAGGGGGGACTAAAGTTTTGTTTTGCTGGAAGAAAAAGAAATGAGAAGACCAAAGCAATTCAATCTGCTGAGTGTGAAACGCATTAGGAGGATAGGAGTGTTGCACAGCTGAATGCTATGCTGTCACTGCCAGACACTTCTCTGCTGGCTCCCGATCCTGGAGCTCTCAAATAGTCTGGCAGTTCCAGCCCCGTTGCAGTCACTGCCACAGCCCAGAGCTGTGGGGACAGGAGCATAGTGACCCAGCTGAGCACAGACAGAGAGGGGCAGAAGGAGGGTTTGTAGGCGTTTTGAAACAAAAGGAAGAAAGCTTTTTAAGTATTTTGAAACAGAAATGCAGGCAATATATACCTTATTCAGATATGGATGGCATTCACATCTGGAAACTACACATTTGTAGTTAAAGATCCAGAGTTTCTTCTGTGTTCCCAGATTCCTGTACTTCTAATATTGCCTCTGCCACTGTAGATTTCTCAGCAGCCCCCTTCCCCACACAGCACCATCACTTCAGGAATCAAGCTGGCTGTGGAAGGAAATGAAGACCTGCATTGTTTTAACTATTACCGTCTACCAGAGCATGCCTAGTATAATCACAGGCTCTGTCTTGCTTCTACTGAAAGAAGATGATTGACGTTTTTTCTCTGTTTTGGGAGTGAAGAAGGATCTGAGAGAGCTGTAAAAGTGAAAGCTACTCCATAAAGCTTTCTAAGACTGCTACATGGAATTTGCACTGCAATTGGGAAACCACTGTGCTTTGTGAGATAAATTAAAACTTGGTTGCAAGTGAAGCCACAGAGAGGAAGCCACTGACTGCAGAACCCAAAGCAAGCCTGCAAATTTTATTGCTCTCAGTGGACTGCTTTCAGCTTCAGCTCACTGGGAATGAATCGAGTCCAAACTCACTGTCATGTAGGCTTTGTGATCTGTGATCAAACATGCTATTAGTGGAAAGTGCACTGATGGTCTTTCTCAGTTTAGCTGTGCCTGCACTGCCCACATAAAATAGACACAATTAATTTATGCATAGTTGATTGACAATCACGTTGTTGATCACAGTGCCATGAGAGGCAGGTCATAACTTGCAAACCAGTTCATGGTCTAACAAAATAGCACAGGAGGAAACCTGAAGGAAGAGGGACAGATGTCAGCCACAGTTTGTGAAGGGATGCCACCAAGAGATGTTAGGAAGCCCACATTTATTCCCTCCTCACTCTTTCATGAAGGCTTTGTGCTCCAGCTAATGGGTTGGACCCTGTGATGCTTTAAGCTCTGTTTGTCCACTTCATTCACAAAAGACTTAATCTTTCTTTGGATTGAAATATTTGGTGCTGGAAAGTGTTAGATAAAATGTTTTGAGGAATTTATGAATTAGTAGATATTTATCACAGCAGAGATTGTAACAATTCCCTTGTTCAACTTCTGTAAAATCCAGCTGAAAAACTTCATCTTAGCACAATCAATTTATCTCCTACTTAAGCCTATGGAACTCTTTGTGTAATGTAATGATACATCATAAAAATGTATTCAAAAAAGAGAAGATTCCATTTTTCCCAGTGCAGATCCAACCTGGGTAGGAAATTATTTCTGCAGCACAATAGTTCCTTACCTTACCTGGGGAGTGAAGAGGAAGACAGGTACCATAATTCAAGACAGCCAAACAGACAATTTTTTTTCACTTTCTTCCTTTTTTNAACTGAACAAAATCTGGACCAGTCCAACATTAAAAAATGTTTTGTATTGCCTGGAATCTAGATATACCCTAGAATCTCAGAGGAAAACTTACCGCAGTCAAGCAGTCTCTTAACGTCCTCCACTTATTATGGAGAAAGCTGGGAAAGGAGCTCTACTTTCTGTTTTGATACTAGCAGAAGGGTCCTTAAAATCAAGTCCTTAATCAGCCTTTGTGATATTAAGATATATTTTAGATGGTTAACGTGGAATTAGAACTTAATAATTTGAAGCACTTCATTTGCTGACCAATTCTATGCAGTGCTTTCAAATGTAGTTCTCCTTTGAAACATGATAAATAGGAAAGTAATTGTGAGTTCTGATAACCCTGTAGTGTGTTCAGTGTTGCTTTGAATGGTTTTAGTGTCTGTAGGGGTCTGTTATGGTTGTTGGTTCTTTATTGTATTGGAGAGGGAGTTGGCAAAGAACAAGAGTCTGTGGACATGCACATATTTCTTTTCTATCCATATGCTTAATTTGTTTAGTCCTTTTCTCCAATGGATTTCATAGTACTATTCCAGGACTAATCCATTCCATGTCTCTGACTGAGATGCACCCTCAGAGGAGGAAGAGAGGAGGATGTAAATGTAAGGCAGTGCTTTCAGGGGCTCACCTGAGGAGCCTGGCAGGGGGTTCATCCAAGGATGCTTGGCAAGATCAGAGAACAAAGTCCTGGAGGCCTAGCTCCTGGTCTTTTGCCCTAACCTCAAACTTATATATTTACTGAGAACATATTTCGATTACTTCCTCAGCAATTTCCACTTGATAATCTTAGTTTTGCTTCCCCTGTTTGTTACATGCTCACAAAAGCTAGAAGTCAAATGCAGACTTAAATGTTCTCTTGAGTGCTAATGACAAACTGAAATGCCAGGAGTGCAGCTCAGGAGGGGTATTACTGTCACATAGCTGACTTAGCTGGGAAATGGCATGGCTGGTTAGTGCCCTTTAATGGTAGGTACTTCTCAATATTATCTTCATCCCTGACAGACATAAATAAATAAATATAAGCCATTTCTAAACTTACTTGGTATCTTAGTTGTTCAAGAGGCTGACACCTGCTATAGTAAATAACCAATGTGACCGCAGGGAAAACACCGTGTCTGTTTGCTTTTATGTATTTATAGAGCACACCTATACCCCAGTGGTATGCAAATATCCGGTTGCATCACATTGTCTATAACTTCATTTATAACACACATTGCTCACAACAGCCTGAGCTCTGGTAGATCATTCAGCTGAGCAAACTGTCCTGCTCACAGTGACTCATAAGGAAGAGGCTCACAACAAGCAGCCAGGTGATGGACACAGAGCAGAACGTGAGGCTATTTTTATTTTTCTGAGCAGTTGACTTCACCTACTTCTGTAGCTCACAGAACTTCCAAAATGCTCACTGACATACTTCAGAGGGAACCAAAGCTGCCATTCCTAGGATTTAAAAGCTATTTCTTTTAAAGCAGGGTGAACTCTAAAATAGTGGACTGTCACAAATGAGGTATTTTTAATCCTCTTTTGCATTTCATCCTCTTTTGAATCATGAAACATAAAAAGTCATTTTAACATAAAACTGATGCATACTTTTATGAGACAAAAGTTTGAACACTCTTTTCCAGGCAATAGTGCTGAAAAATGGTTTGCCATAGATGTATTGGAGATTAGGTATTTTCATAAAAGAGATAATAGCAGAAAAAGAATTTATGTTAGCTCAAACTTTGTTAATTCGAATTCATGTGTACATCTAGTTTGAAGGGTGTTCTGAGTTCCTCCTTTTAATCCTTGCAATCACAAGGACGAACCTTTGATGATTTAACATTTCCCATCTCAGCTTTCTGCCTCATTTTAGTACTCTAGAGTGGGAGACGGCTCCCACGTCGGGGATGTTCCTGAATTCATTGACAGATCATATAGACACTGAGAAAAAGCATCATTAATGCAGAGTTAAAACTGTCCCCTGGTATTTCGTGCCCTTCAAGTCAGCTGCAGGTCTAACACCCACAACTGAAAATATGGGAAATAAAGGATTAAAGGACATATCTGTGAAACCTTGACAGTTGCCCTTCCCTGGTCAATAGCACTGGAATGATGTGCAAATCATCCAGCTACCTTGCCTGTGCAAGGCGTGATTAGCCAGAAGGATTAGTCACAGCAGTTCAGCCAAGCTGTGATTCATGTTAAAAGCTGATCTGGATGGACCATTCCCACCTGTGAATGGAGGAAAAATTCCTTGCCACGTCCTTCATTTGAACAAAAGAGAGTTTCCTGTAGCTTCAAGAGATCCTACAGACCTCATTTAAGCACTGCATTGAATCGGCCCCATAAGTAAGGACGCCAGCAGCTCCCTGTGCATAGGCTTAATGGCAGGTGAGTGTAGGGTTGGATGTGTCAAATACGTGAAGGCAGAGAAACTACAAAAGGGGAGCAAAGGGCTTATCAAATATGAGAGATCTGGTGTTCTGGGGGTGAGGTGTGTCAGGAATTTGGCTGCAGGGCAGGTGTAGCCACCCCCCTGCAGAGTTCAAAGCCACCCTTCGGTATGGGAGCGATTCCCGGAGCCGGGGTGCACAAGCCAGGCAGGGTAAAGGTTGCCTGAACACGTACTTTAGTTCTTCCTTTCTAGTGTTCAGAAACTTGTGTTTTACTGACTTGACTCTTTCTAAAAAGGCATGAGACTTCATCAGATAATCTTAGCTAGGCTTCAAGAAAACTATTTGAACCTTAATTTTCTATCCGTACTCATTTTCTCTAAGGGAAGAGAGAAACACGGCTGCCAAGGGTTAGAAATCCTTTAGGAAGCCACAGCTATCACAGTTTTGCAGGAGAGGTGCTATGGCAACTAGTTAAATATAAAGGAAGCTATATGATCTCCAAGTGATTCTTCTGTTATTTATAGAAATGGGGGCTGAAATATTTGGGGTCGCCGATACAGAATCTCTTAAAGAAACAGTGACTTGCACTAGATGGGAAAACTATTGTATGACTTGGAAACTTGGAGCTGCACCCTGCACCAGCAGCCCGTGCAAGTACATCCCTAGTTCAGGTAAGATTTTGCCCCACCCCAGATCTTCGCTGTGTGTCTGGGTTTCAGAGCTCCTGTCAGGAACAGGCAGAACTAATTAGGATTTCCATCCAGGTATGTATCAGAGAGGTCTGCACTGTCCACCAGCAGTTCAGATGAAGAATATAAGTGTGAATATCTTTAAAATGTTATTCCCATGCACCTAATCCTACTCTCCTGTCTCTCTCCATGCACTTCTTTTCTGCCTGTGCTATTCTGGTCTTCCAATTTCTTCCCATTTATGTCATTAATCACATGCTTCATCCCCTTCATTCCAGCCATGCTTAAATTCTCTCTTTCCTTCAAGCTTGAAAATCATGGAGTTTTCCATTTGATACAATCTCTCTGTAGTGGCTGGAGAATAGGACCATGAGAAATAAGATTGCACAACATAGCACATTGATTTTTAGTGTATTCCAGCCTCCCCAGCAGTAGGAATTTTCTCTTGGGCACTCAGCATGCTACTGCTGCTCTACTACTATTGTAATGTCCTGTGATTTCCAATAATAACAATGATCATCTTATTTTTCCAGAACTTGAATGCTAAATGTTCCAATTTTATGGTGGCAGAAACAGAATATTTTTAAGATTTATCTGGAGGAATAAAGTGAATAGTACAAAATGGTGCTACAAAAGAGCTTAATTGAAGAAAGGTACTAGAAACAACAGGATAAAACTGATCTTATATAAATGATAGATAAATGTATCTGAGGGTTACTTAAGTTCAACTTCAAAATGAGAGGTGATGCAGGGCCTTACTAGACCAAACAGTTAATTTTTCAGAAATGGTGACCTTCACCCAGGTGGATTTTGAAAAAGAATACTTGACTGTGCAGAAGTTTATTAGAGTTGGTTAATTATCTTCTAGTACATTTGTAGAATATTATAAGCATGTGAATTTAAGACAACCCTATAAAATGGATGACTGCTACTAAAGAAAAGTTCAGTGACTTCCTCTAAATGAACAGTAAGGGCAAGCCAATGGCCTCTCTGCCACGAACAGAGTCTCTCTCACTCACCTTTCTGTTTTCTTTTCCACCATGAAACACCTCCCTTCTCTCTGTTTATAATACTGGTGTCTCTCCTACAACACCTCTCCCAGAAGCTTGTTTCTATAACATAAGCTACCAAAATACAAGCTTGTTGAGTGGTAGAAAAGTACTTGGATATTCTCTTTCTCTTAACTGTCCAGGTGAAAAGTGTCACTGTTGTTCTACTCTTCTCTCTCCATTTACTTTGTTTCTTTCACCGGTTGTCTGACAACTTACATTTTAGGCATATCCCTTGCAGACACACAACTGCACCTGATCTTGTCTGAGGACATAAACACATCTACTGACTGATGGGTGTTATTTATGATGGTGAACAAACAATGGCATTGCTCTTAAGCCTTGATGCAAGAGACTTGGGAACTGCACCTGATAAGGGTGCAGAAGAAAACAAGCTCTCATACAGGTCCTAGTGTTCTGCTGAGCTTTTGACAGTCACCTGTGAACTGGCTGCTCCTGACAAAGCCCGGACCTTTCTGCCCTGCAGACACCTGATGTGGAGACAACCTGAGGGTGTTGTGGGTCAGAACTGTAGTTTGCATATGAAGACATGTGAGATGACTGGGACACAAATGCTAGCAGGTATTCAGAATGGTCAGAAAGGAAAAGCTCAGGCAGGCACTGTCGCTGTTGAGTCACACAGACACAGAATACAGTGTTCTTCTCTCAGATGCAAACCGACTAGGTTTATTAAAAACCCGAACACCCTTTATAGGATACATCGTAACAAACACTATTTCCTTGGTTACCATTCTGCTTCCGTAACATCATGGGCTAAAAAGTATAAACAATTATTCTAACCAATTAGAAAGACTCTCACGTACTGTTTTCTGCAGGTGTGGGTTGTTTACCATTCTTGCTCTTATGTTGACACAAAGTTAGCTTGAGAACATGGATTGTTTTGATTCAGTGTGTGTGAACACGTCGTTTCTCACAGACAACTTTGCTTCATGGCTTCCGCTGAGGATTTCTCAGACTTCAAGCCTGTTTTTAGCCTCGACAAGACACTACTCAAGTGTGAGGGTTCTTATTCCCAGTGAAGCTCAAAGAATTTACTTCTGATTTTCTAAGTGTGTTGCCAGAAGTAGATAAACAGTTGCAATGTGACAATGTCTGGACAAATGAAAAAGCCTCGCCCAAGGTGGAGGTTGTTCAGAGTCATTTCTCCCTATGCATGTGAGTAGTTCTGGTAACTTGACTTAACCACTTGTAACTTGACTATCACTTCTGTATTAGACCTTTGTTCCCATCCTATCTCCACACTTCAGTTTAAGCTGCTGCAGAACACACCAACACTCTTCTTCCTATTGCAGAGGAGGAAAAAAAGGCATTGAGACATCATTTGCATACAGCTTTAATGTGCAAGTAATAATAACATTAATTAGGGTTTTCCAAATCCGTGATTGTTAGCCCAGCTGTTTCTTCCACAGTGACTTCTGCTTCCCCTGTGGGTAGAGTGCTGTATCTACCCTGGGTTTTAAAGTCCTTCCTAGATGGCCCATATCAAAGCAGGATTGGGGGCATCTGAAATATGGTGTCTGGTTTCTGAACTATCTCAGAAGACCCTCTCTAAAAAAGTTCTGAGAACTGTTCCTAAATTGTGCGTGCCCACCTCCAGAGAGGTGCCTAGTGCCATGTGAGGTGCCCTACTCAACAAGCAGGTGGGGGCAGATGTTTAAAGCTGGTATTGGCAACAGGCATCTCAGTATTCAGGGCACTGAGCCAGGCAGCAGGACATGCTGAAGAAAGGTTTGTGTTTGAAGCTCTCCCTCTTGCCCCCATTAGTAGTTTAACTCGGTAATAAAGTGCTTTGGTGAGGCAGAAACCGAGACCAGCTCATGAGCATCGACGTCTCAGTCAGGCACTTGAACACAGGCAGATGAGGTGGAAGGACAGCCCATTCCAGTGGCCCTCCTCAGCCCCAGGGGCATTGATCCCAGGGTTCCCTCTCTGCAGCACAGCCGGGCACCAGATATTGGCCATTCCTGGTGGACACCTCCCACTGGAGGATAAGGGGTCATGACTACCCAACTCACAAGACAAGGATCAACAGGACAAGAGAGACACAGAATGTCACCACAGTGTCTGGGGGCTCAGGAAGGCGGGCAGCACCTGCATCTCCTATGCCACGCTTGGGTAGATACTTTGTGTTGCTGATCTACTCTATGGGTACAAGAGTGAAACTCCTTCACAGTCCAAGCCATGTGTCCCTAGACAGTTTAGATGAGATTTGAGTTATTTGCCTCAAGTAGTTGGGAAATTGTGTTCAATTGCTCTTCACGTGGTTAAATGCTGTTATGGATTGCGCTGTCAGTTGCCGTAATTAAGAAACAAATTTAGTGAGAGTTAGAAGATCTGGTTTCT
The DNA here is from genome assembly GCA_013400775.1 of Chaetops frenatus. Taxonomy (NCBI): domain Eukaryota; kingdom Metazoa; phylum Chordata; class Aves; order Passeriformes; family Picathartidae; genus Chaetops; species Chaetops frenatus. The sequence goes on from VZTR01018970.1 coordinate 152,042, forward strand.
ATTTTTTGTTTTGTCACAGATTTCCAGCATGACCTTGGCAATCAAATCAATTCAGGTCAAATAACAGTGAACTCAGTGTTTAAGGTATTCACTAATAAAAGAAATTGGAATGTATCTGCACCTAATTTGTGGAGTCCAGCATTTATCCATTTCTTATACACATCAATCACACGAGTTTACTTATTTTCTTACATTTTGTGAATGTGCTGACCAAACAGGCTAGTTTCTCCTGGATTTAAATTGAGATTATAATATTTTTGTACATTATAGGTAGTGAAATAATGTTTGCAAAGCAGTCTGAGACTCTCATGTGCATCAAATTGTGTATAGATGCATATACTTAATGCACTAACATTAGTTAGCAATTTTGAATTTTCTGAAATTTCACAAAATATGCCAATCTTCGGTATTGATGCTACCTTAAGCAAGAAGTTCACTCTACAATGTCAATCCCTGTTTCTGAATCAGTTCCAGGAGGATCTGGGGCAACCAGTAATTCAGACAAATGTTTTGATTATGGAAATGTCTTAATCTCATCTCTGTGATAAGACAGAGTCATAGACAGCGACAACACTTGAGACATAGTGAGGTATCAACAATATAATTAATGATTAATGTACTATTTATATTGTGGTAATGTTTACAAACCACAGTCATCAAGACCCAAGTCTGCTGTACAAATACACACAGACATGATTTCTGCCCCAAAAATCTTAAAATCTAAATCAGGAGAAAAAAGCCATTTTCAGGGTCTGGAAAAAGGAAAAATGTCAAACCAGTAACAATAAAAGACTATGCAAAGCAAGTCATCTACACTGTAACAGGGAACTTATGGTTTCTCTGCATGGGAAAGCTACTCTAATGTAACTTGAAGAGATTTTAAACAATGTAAAAGGTTATGTAGTTACTCTTATTTCAGAGTATTAGTGGCTAATTTAATTGTAGATGAAGATTTGCTTAAGTGTTTGTCTACATAGTATAAATTTTCCTCATTATCATAATTTAATTAGCTAATGAAAAAATAGGTGCCATTTCCTCATGTAGGCGTCCAGAGGGATCACAGAGGTTGGCAATTATGCAGTTGATGCAGGGAAGTAATATTGGCACACTCATTTATTCTCTGGAGACTCCCTAACACAGTGTATGCACCTAACTCAGATACCCACATTTTAGGAGTTCCATATTTCATGTCCTTCCAGATGTGCCCTCTCTTTCCACTCAGAGATTGTGTCCAGGTGCCCACTAGCCCACTGTACAGCCCTGCCTGGACTGTCTGACAAGAAAGCCCAAAGAAACTTCCAGCAGTTTTGTGCAGATCAGAGTTACGGAGTTTGTGCAGTTTGTCCCGTGAGCCTCACCATATTGGATGTTCATGCACTTCATGGCACAAGTATACTTCTGTTAGGGAACTTATACAAAGAGGAAAGGGAGCCCTCCCTAAACTAGAAAACTGGAATATATACTGCCCATGCAACTTTTATTTTATAGTAGGAAAGTGTCTTTTAAGTTTACCATGTTGAATTATTCAAGGCACAGAAAGTTAACTAGAGAGAAAAAATTCTACATGAAGTGTCTGAATGGTGATTATGTTCCTTTTCATGGGGAAGGAAGGGGATTAAGTAAATCCCCATCACGGTTTTCTTCTTATTGGACAAGTCAGTCGAGAGCAAAGGGAATAATTGGAGTTGTAGTCTTGAACTACAGCAGTGATTTTTGCTGGTGCTCATCTGTCAAAGCTGCAATGGTAGTGTCCACATCAGTTGAATCATACTGACATAAATTCACTTCTCAAGTTAAATTAAAATTAGCTTTTCAGGCCATAATTATGCTGTCACATAAAACCCATTACTATTTAGTGGATGAAACTAGGGGAATCTCATATGATTCACCCAGGTCTTTGCAAACCGACACAAATTGATGTGGCCTCAGCTCACCCTCAAATGAATATTGCAAATTCAGATGGCTCAAGAGAATGGGAAGACCAGAGTACTGGCAACTGTTGAGACAGGATATCACATCAGAGCCCAGAGCCAAGGGCAGCTCCAGCACAGCAGTAACTGCCCCAATGCTGGCATGCCACTAAACGATTCAGATTCCTTGTAGGTAAACAGCATGTACCCAGGACATTCCCATCCAAGTGCAGAAGGGCTGCAGACAAATAAAAAACATATGCTGGGAATGGAACAGAAGGGATTAAATTTTGCCTCAGATGTCTGCATTTAAGACCACTGTTTTTAGTGCTGTTACCCTGGGTGGGTGTCTGTGTCACAGGGCAGGGAGCTGTGGGATCTGTTGTTGCTTGGGGCTGTTGCTGCAGGGTGTTCAGCCAAGGCAGGCACTTGCTGCTTCTGAACATCTAGACACACACAGACATAGAGGGAATTATTCCTGTTTGGACTGTGTTTTCCCCAGAACTCAGTCTGAGCCACCAGCAACCTCTTCCACCATGTCACCACACATCTCTGATATGCCCATGGTTTCTCCACTGGTACAGTCAGGCTCCATCTCCTCCACATTCCTAACTTCATCCCTTAGCCCAGACCCCTGGCCTGCCCTTGGCCCTGCATCTGCAGCGTGGGGACCAGAGTGATGCTGGGGGTGGCTGCCTCACTCTGCACAGTGCTTAGCCCTGTGGGACAGCTGATTTGTGGCATCTTGCTTCATCCAGGTCAGGGCCCAGCAATGTTATTTACAAACATGTAATTGTTCACAAGGAATCTTGGATTCTCTCTAGACCAGGAGATTAAATTCCAAATGGTTGCAATTAGACTTGTGGAGTGGCAGGGTTTACCAGTCTATATGTTATTCCCCTATATTACTTGTGGACCTCAGTGAGTGTCTTTGAACATTTATTCTCCACACAGAGCCATCTGGAGATGCTAAATGAAGAATCTCTGCACTGCTCCATTATTTACTGTACATGTGCCCTAGGATAAGTGAAATTAAAATACATGTTGCAGAACCAAAAGACCAAACATAGACATTCTGAGGACACAGACATATTTATAGGTATTTATATCTATCTGAGGATGTCTTTGCTCGGTTTTCCTTTATACTTTGTCTAGAAGAAATCCAATGTTTATGAAGTGCAAAGCACCAAGAAATGAAAAAATAGGGAGTGGAAAATCTGGAGGCATTCTACACAGTTCCAGATTTGTGTTAAGATTGTTTACAGTTTTAGCTTCTGATTGCATGTTAGAAATGGCAGGGTCCTGACCAGTACTGCCTATGCTGCTTAAGGCCATGAAGAGCCCTGCAACCTTGCCTTGCAAGATAGAAACAATATACTCTCCACCACCTACTGCACAGCTAGGGACCTTTAGACAGCACATTGAATTAGTGCTTCAATCCCCTTCCACAAAAAAGCCCTCTTTATGAGGTAACAAAATACCTTTGCCATATGCATAACCCAGGATCATGATTAACTAACACAGTTAACTAACTGCTACTTTCCCCTTTGGACATTAAGAATGGTGAAGCTGGAGTAGCATTAACAAATTACACACCCTCATTGCCTAGCTGCAATGAGTATCCTGTCCTGGAGTTCATCTTCCAAAATGCATTTATACTTTTCTGGGCTTTTAAGCCCATTTCCCTCTGTTAGCACGGAAGGACTACAGCTGCACTTGTAATAGGGTTAAAATCAGGCATATATATAAACTTTGTCAGTGTCTGGAAATATTTCCATGTTATGACTATGAACTTCAAACATAGTTTATGGGGAGATAGTTCACAATTTAAAATCAAAAGCACCTGATAGTACTCATTAATAAGAATGAGCCAGATAGTGACTACATAGGAAACATTTTCCTCAAAGATAAACAGTGATACCTGAAGGAAAGAACAGAGATAAGGAAAGATGGAAAATCATGAAGTATTCCATAAAGTGATGCATCAGAAAAAAATATGTTCTTATTTTACCCCATTGCTTTCCTCTGCCCAGGAATGGTGGCATTAGTTTGTGTGGTGTTCTGCAAGGCAGAAAGAGATGCCTCTTAAACAAGCTGAATGCTGACCTGCATTCCTGACCTCACTGTTCCAAAGATGGGCTATTTTAGCTGCCTGAGGTCTGCTACATACACAGGTGCTGTCTGTTGAGAGACATTGCTGAGGGAGAATGGCCTTTCAGAAAGTTCCCCATCACAAAGGGTAACTGAGGCATCCTTGGCTTTGAGTAAACTAAAGACACTGAACAGGATTGCTTTGACTCCAGGTTTTGTCTTAGTTTAAGTTTGCTTGAGAGCTTGTGGCAGTGTAAATAGGAGGGAAACAGGGATCAGATTAGGAAACTAAAAGACTGAAGGACAGGCTTTGAGACCCGTAATCTAAATCCCAGTTAGAAATTCTTCATGCAGTGTATTGCAGCAGCCAGCCTGGGTCTGGCTCCATGGAATAACTGTATCATGACTGCTGGTTATTGCCTCCCTTGGGAGAGCCCTGCTGGGAGGCTTTCACCCTGCCTTGTCCCTGGGGGTAGTTTGGGGCTGGTTGTGGCAAAGGTTAAATGACTGCTTTCATGAGCTACAGAGGAGAGGCACGGGGAAACAAGTGTCCAGTAGCTGTGGAAAAGAAAAAGAACCGAGGACAAAACTGAGAGCAACAGGGAATGTCTGTGGCCAGAGATTGTACACTATGGTTATAGTTTGAAAATCTGCAGAATGAACTGAGGGGTCCAGGGTGGGCTAAAGCAGAAATCTGGCTTGGAAAGAGACTAGAGTGACAGTGGTGGTCACTTGCTGTAAAAATATATGGTGCAATATTGTTCTTATTAATGAAAACATGAAGAACGAGGCAGGAAGAGTCACAATCAGAGAAATTGTTAGGATCAGAGTGACTTCCAAAAAGCAAAAGGACAAGGAATCAATGGCCATACACAATTTCATTCTTACCCAGTAAAACTAATAAACACTAGTACAGATATACAGATCAAGTACAGTCAAACACCTAACTGCAGACAACTTGCTTTCTTGGTCCTAGAAGCTGTGAATTTGTGAATTTGGCCTGGTTGTCTGAACAGGTCTCAGGCTGGACTATATTCAGGTAAGTATGCATGGCACAGCAGTGCACCCAGAAGCAGATTCTACAGAATAAGACCTTCAAGCAAGAGTGAATTGCCTTCATAGTGTATTTTAATACTGGTAGGGCTTTTTTTCTCCCTCAGATCTCGGTAAAGAGCTACAGCTGACAGGGGACAACTCATTCTGTAGGTAGCATCCACACAGTTTGAAGTTATGGCAGAGCAGATTATTAGCTATGCCAAATAGGAAAGAAAAACAGTTAATTAAAAAAATAAAAAAAAGCAAGCAGCTAAATAGTGACAATCAGACAGTTTTGCTAATATATATGTCATGGGGAAAACCCATGACAACCTCTGCAGTGATGTCTACAAGAGCAAAAGAAAGCTCCCTGTGTTATAAGATGGTCTTTCATTCACAGTATCTCATTTTCAAGCTAGGAAGTCTTATATACTTGCTTTTTTTTCTTAAACCAGACACAGTTGTGGCTCTAGATAAAGCCGGTAGGAGTTTTGAGAACTCTTCTCTAAATGTGATTTTAAAGAAATAACAGGAACTGAAAAGCAACACTTTTCTACCTAAAGGAGCTTCACATTTTAGGCTGGATCTGAAGTTGTATTCAAGTCAGTGGATTCACATAGGTAATGTCTCCCTGTGTGCAAGGAGGAGCAAGACTAGGCAGTCTCCAACATTAACATTCTCAAATGTGTTCTGGAAAGAAAGGACAGAACCACAGAATAACTGAAAGGGCAGGCAGGGGGATGTGTTCAGGTTATATCCACTTTGGTTTATTTCCACTGAAATTCTGTTTTGGATGTGTTCCTTATATGAAGGAATATATCGAGATCACTGTAACCAGCAAAGTCGTTGGTACATGTAGAATTTGAGTATCACACAAGATCAGTTATAGTTTCCTACCTCTTTTCAAACAGAAGTGATTTGTGTGGCTGGCATAGACATGATATGTGAATATCAGATAAACGAGATAGTGTCATTGGACAGGGTGAAAAAGGTGAGTGCTACAGGATGTTCTGTTGATATTCTCTTGATATCTGTTGATATTGGGCTACTATGTTCAAAACCACATATTGTCAGGTCTAATCCATGAACATATTTTCTGGAAACTTTACCAAATATTTAGTAATGAAATCAGCTTTCCTTAAAATGAAATGTCAAATAAACATATAGACACCAGTGAAGCAAAAAAAGCAGTTTATTTTTCTTTTCACAACATCCTTTTCTTTTCTGTGATACTTTCACATTCAACTCAGCCACTTAGAAGTGCCTATCTAGAAAATGCATGGATACAATTAGGGTTCTTAATCCTTATTAAGTTACTAAGTTTTCAAAACCAGTGAAATCTCATGCCTGAAGATGTCCTGGTCATTTATCACACTTGGTATCCAGCTGTGTACCCATGAGTTTAGGCATCCATTTTAAATAGCAGGTGAAGCCTTCCCTTCTATTTGTGTCCAGTTTGAATGTCTATTGCACAGCAAGCAGGTGACAGGGCAGTGATAGAGAGGTGAAGGCACTGCCTCAGGTATCAGGATATCTGGATATCTGGATTCTGTGCCTGGCTCTGCCAAGCCTTCTTTAAATAAGTTGCATCATTTTTAAGCTTCATTCTTTCCTATCTACAGAACAAGGAAAACAAATCCCAATTTACATTGGCATTGCAAGCATTAATTCATTGCTGTCTGTACAGGAGATCAATCCTCTGATAAAAGGTGCTAGAGGAATGCAAAGTATGTCTATAACATAAATATGAAAATGGGGTACTGTCAAGGTTTGCCTTGGCTAAATCAAAGGTTCCAATACCAACTGCAGTCCCTCTGAGAGCTGAAACTGTCTAGTCTTTGGATATATGGCAGGATATGCGAATTCTGATGAGGACAGGAATAATATTTAGCACTAGTGAAGATTTTCTTTAAAGGTAAAGTTGCTGTTTCTTGGTAACACAGAGCACTTTAGTGTCCAGCTTGTCGTGGTTGTGTGATTTGTGTTGCAAAGGATGTGCCTCATCTCTGCTCTGTATTCCTGCTGGCTTCTGTGAGCAGAGGGTACCTCAAGGTACTCAGCGACCTGTAAGTTGTCCATCACAGTTCAATGGCCCCTTTTATTCTTTACTATCAAGTCCCATAAGGTTCTAGTGACAGCCGTTAAGTCTTTGTGACATGTTATGGAAGCAACAAAAAAGGAACATTTAGAAAGAGACCTAGTGAAGCAAATGAGAAAATTTCTATTCAATATTCACCTCAAATGAGGGTCAATGTAGGACACATAAGTGCACAAGCCAAATGTAAGTAATAATAAAGGGTCTGTTTTACAGAAATAGAACATCCAACTTCTGGACAGTGGCTGGAGTCAGCTATACCTCAGACATACGTGATTCTTGGCATACTGAACTAGCCTACTAAACAGACTCTGTATGGATTTGTAAATATTAGCAAATGCTGTTCTTAAATGCAAGAATGCAAATTTAGAGGCAAAATTTCTCAAATGGTCTGGTCCCACGGGTGAAGTAACTAGTAATGAGGATATGAAGAACAGTAGTTCCTTATTCAGGGGAGTGCTTTTAGCAGGGGTAGGGTAAGGCTTCTGAGCAGCCTTTTGAGGCCTTCTGCTGTCAACCTCACCACTTAGTCCTTCATCATCACAACACCATATTTCTAGTGTGTACCTGCCTCTTGGAATCAGTAATATCTTGTAATGATTCCAGACCTCAGGCAACGGAGACTATTGAAGCACCACAAACAGAATTGCTTCTTAACTTGGTTACAACTTTTTCCACCAAAACACACGTTCCAGAAAATAACACTTTTTCACTGGCACCTCCATAACTACTTTTTTTTTTTTATTAGTTTCCCTCTGGAGACACACTGGTACTTTGAAAGCTCTTGGCAGAAGTCTGTCAAGTTGGCTGCCTGGATAAAGGTGTGACTGCCTGATGGACTCAGAATCTGGCTAAGCTCCTTGGAGAATCAGCCAACTTCCTTGGCTTCCCTGCTTATAGCTGAACAGGTATTTTGGCTGGCTGGTGGACTGAGCTGTCCCCATTTACTGGAAATTTGGCTGCTGGCTTTTTGTCCTAAGTACAGTGTTAGCAGCTTGGAGTTTTACGCAAAGCAGAAGCTGTGATTGGCTTTTTCCTTCCTGCCACCACTAGTCACCAGGAATATACAGCACTCAGTGATGTCCTTTTATAAGCTATTGCATCCAAGTAGAAAGGTCTTGATATAATTTTTGATCAGAGCTTGTGTTTCAACCTCTACCTAACATTGGTGGCAGAAGACTGCAGTGATTTCTGGTGTGGTCTAAAACATGACTTGTTTTCATTAGTTGATTCATTTTTTCCAAGAGAAGAAAAGAAGATAAAAGCCATTGTGTGCCCTCCTTCTTTCTACTCATATTGTGATCTACCAATATATTTCAGAAAGTCTCATGGCTTAGATCCTTGACCTTAAGAAAGTATTAGAATTTTTTCGTCATTCCTGCTACATGTGAGTGCATGTGATGGTCTTGTCTATTTTTGTTTATGTAATGAAACATCAGTGCCCCAAAGGCACTGGTCATTCATCTACTTACGCCAGCATTCTTGGCACTGGCTTGGCTTTTTCCAGGCAGTCCTTTGTGCATCAGCATCAACACATGAGACAGCATGCCTTCTTATACCTTTTTCAAGAGGCCTCTTAAAAGCTTTCTTTATTTGTCTTCTATATGCATTTTTTTGAATTTGAATGTAGCTAACAGACAACCAATCTAACAACAAGTACAGACATCATGTTTTTAGAGACTAGGATCACAATGTTTCCACTGAATTTATATGAATATTTTTTTCAGGAGGTATAACTTTGTATGTCTAAAGTGTAAAAATCTTTAATGGCAGTCAGTTTAATACAAATTTTATATTCAATTTGTCCTGTCAAGCCCAGCCCACAAATGTCTTTTATATCTCATTAATGTAACTCTCATATATTCATGCATATTATTGCATGCTGCACACATTCAGTGCAATTACAATTAAACCTTTGGACCACAATCCATCTTCTTGGATCCTCTGAGTTTTCCCATGTCATACAAAGTATATAAAACAGGCACTCCTTTCTCAAGAGTTTGCAAAGAAATTACTGGAATTAGACAAACTTTGAACAAAATGTGTTTAGATTATTTATCCCAGTGTTATTTATAAATCCAGTTTGAATTCAGTAGATACCTTTGTCTGGATCCTGGTCTTTCTCGTCTCCTACCACAATGATAAAGGAGGATGTGACAGATACTGAATTTATCTGACAGTCTGGGAACTGGGTGCTTTCTTGGGCTGTGAGAAAGCCTGAGTTAACACCACAACTCCACATTACAGTATTACAAAAGAAAGACCACAGAAAAGTGTCCAGGAATGAGTGTCCACCTGTTGTGTGAGAAACTTCCTGGAAGGCTGGGGCTACAAATGTTTGTCCAAAGTGAAAGTGCATCAGCAGATAACTGGAGAGTGGCTCTTTGTCCACACGTGTTGATTATGTCAATTTTCTGAAAGGTGAGCAATAGAGACAGCATAGAGTTAAATCTGGATAGTTCATGTCTTTTGCAAGGGCCAGAGCTCTTGAGGTACTGAATAAAGGGGCAGCTGTCTCCGCAGGAGCAGTCCTGAGAACTACTGCTGCTCTGCATGTTTATATTTACATTCTGTGAAAATTCTTGAAATGAAATGCTTTGTATTAGCCAGAACATGACATGTTAAATTAAATAAATTTCTAATAATTTGTTTGGCAAGAAGATTCAAATTCTGGATTTCCACTTTTTATTTGGCTTCCAAGCTACAAAATAAATTTGACAGCCATCTGGTAGATGTCTCTGATGAAATTGCTCAGAACAAATTTTAGTGAAGATTTTCTGTGTTTATGTAAACATAATTTTCTGTGTTTAAGATCACCTCTTTGCTAAGCAAATATTTTAACCATTTACCTTTCCTTTGGCTCCCCCATTTCTGTTAGGTTGTCAAGGACAATCAAAACATACAAATACAACTTGTTTTCTGTGAGGATTTCCATGCTCAAGATGTGGTACCCTTGCAAGACCTGTGCAGAGAACACTCTTTGTTTTTATGGATATTTTCTAAAAATATATGTATTTTCTTATTGGGTTGCACACACCACTGAGGAGCAAGATATGTGCTCTCTATTCCTTTTATAAGTACAGAAAATGAGACATAGGTAGGTAGATTGTTGGCTTGACTTTACCCAGGCAAAGCACCCAGAAGGGTTTTGGGTCGGAGGTTCTCTTATCTTCAGTGAATTGAAGGAGTTAGCAGATAAGGTAAAGTAACTGATCATTGTCATGGTCACAGCACTGCAAAGGAAGGAGAAAAGTCCTCTAGAAGGTGTCTAAAGCTGTCCACACTCAGATAGTTGTACTTTTTTAGCTGAATGGGCAGCAGCCGCTGTAGTTGGAAGCTGAGCAGTGGAACTATTGCACAAATGCATGTGCTCTAATGCTGGGTCCCAGATTCTATACTGCACTAGCAGCAGGAGTTAATATGGTCACTTTACCAGGAGCACTGGCTGGGAACTGATGCAACAGCTTTATCAATCCAACAACTGCATGAAAAGTGGGTAATTCAAGCTTCTGTTGGAATGATATCTGCTTCCTCAAACCTATGGTGCTCCACCCACATGGTAAAGCTGACCATCTGTCCAATGTCCTTGTTTAAAAGACTGACCTCAGGAATTGTTTCAGATAGTTACACAGATTAGCTGAGCAGATGGTTTAAAGTAAACAACCACCCAAGTGGTTAACATGTGCTTATCACCCCAGCAGAACGAACTATCATGTGCCTGCATTCAGAGTGATCAGAAGTCAGTTCCTCTGAGTGGTGCAACTCCTGCAGTGCTCAAAAAAGGTACCGACATAAACTCTGATTCAGGAAAGCATTTAAACCTGTGTTTAAATATCACCACAACAATCAGACTTGAACCTTGAATTAAGAACCTTGTTCAATTAGAGGAATACAGGAATTTCCATGAGAAATCAGACTGAACATCTAGCTAGTCCAGGCCCACCTGAGACTGTGGCCAGACAGATGGAAATCCATCTGTCCATCAAAAATGGAAATCTCCGGTATTGATTCTCGCTGGTAAGAAGAGGGATCAGGGAATTTCTCAGCCTCTTTTTGTCACCATGTGTCATCTTGTTGCTGCAAGCTTTGAACCTGAGAACTGTTTGTAGTTAAATATGTAACGCGTTTTTGTGTAAAGCGTGCATGAGTGATGGATCACTAATTTGAGTAAAGTGCACATTGAAGGGTGCTGGGACCCTAGGAAATTAATGAGGTTTGACTGATACAGTTACTAGAATTGCAGACAGATCAGCTCAACAAGCATGTACAATTTCAGTTCATTTTGTGTTGGTCTCAAAGCAAATACAAGTCCTGAATGGCATAAGCTGAAATTCTAGGTGGGGTTCTAGGCACCTTGAGCTGATTTAAATTTGGGCAATCTTAATCTTAACTTCTTCTTTTTCTCCTTCCCAGCTTCATATTCCTTCCTTCTTCCTTGTGCTAAATCTAACATTTGCATGTCTGCAATATGATCTGGTTTGTGAGATCACAGAATGGTTTGGGTTGGAAGGGACCTTTAAAGGGTATCTAGTCCAAACCCCCTACAATGGGCAGGGACATCTTCAGTGAGGTCAGGTTGCTTAGAGCTCCAGCCCTTGAATATTTCCAGGAATGAGGCATCTACCACATCTCCAAGCAACCCATTCCAATGTTTTGCCACCATCATTTTAAATAACTTCTTCCACATATCTAATCTAAATTGATCCTCCTTCAGTTTAGGACCAGGACCCCTTGTCCTATTACAACAGGTCCTGGTAGAACATTTGCTCCCACTTGTCTTATAGGCTCCCCTCAAGATGATCTGGTTTACAGAGGATTACTTTTTGAAGGTTTATTTTTTTAAATTGCCACTTGCAGGCCTGTGGACCATTTATACCCTTTTCCCATGGTAAATGGAATGTAAAAGCTTTGACTTCACCAGCCACACACCAGAAATTTTCTTCTCATCTCTTCCACTCAGCTGTAGGAAGACTTAACCTTCTAAAATTCCCTTAGTGAGATTTCTAATTAATTTTCTCTTAGTGTTTGGAGCTGCACTGCATATGGGAGCATTGAATCTGCAGAGCCAACTCTTATAGCCAGGATCAGACCATACTTTTGGCAAGAGGCCACCAGAGCAGGAGAAGCAACAAACCTATTTATAGTAGGCATTTTGTCCATCAGAAGAATGTCAACAGACAAATTACTATAACCTGCCTGAACCAGCTCAGCCCTCCTGCAAATGAAAGCCCAGATTGTATTGGGAATGTTTGTTTTGCCATTTTTCAAATACATGAAGAAATCAATGGTGTATTCATGGCAGTCAGTAGAGCAAGTAGTTATTTTAGATGGACAACCCCCAAACCCTTACTGCTGGCACTAAAGGACTGCAGTTCTGGCTGGTATCAGCATTAATCCTATCTGGGTAAGCACAGATTTGCCTGAGTCACTAATTTAAGCTGTATCAGCTGCCGTGCTTTCATCTATTAGTTTCAGGAATGTGGTTTCTGCACCAGATCCATCTGGAAATTACCCCTTCAAGACAGATTGCTTGTCAGTATCTCCTTAGGGCTTGTCTTCAGTGCTGAATGCTGCTTTTTCTATCTTTTTTTTTTTTTTTTAACCTTGGGGT
>VZTR01018972.1:0-11058 GCA_013400775.1 Chaetops frenatus
GGAAAGGGAAAGGGAAAGGAAAACGAACCAGAGCGAAAAGTCTTGGGTTCCACCTGCCTAATGCAGAGATCTTTTTCTGATAAATCTCATTTGAGAGAGAAGATCCAGTGATCTTCTTCTCTCAATAGATCTTGACTCTGGAATAATGATTGGATTTCCCTCTTGTCTAAATGCGTGGAAAGTGATTCTTCCAATTGTTACATACAGCTCTACCATGCTGTTGATTTAAAGTGATCTGTGAAAGCAAAGAAACGAAACACAGACCTTTCAGGAACACTGTAGCTAGTTAAAACTGGGCAAAAATGTTGCAGCTTCCAGATGCATTCCTCTTCTAGTAATTTGGCGTCCAATACAGAGTTAAGACTGCGAGTAATCATGTAAAGAGAGCTCATGTCAAACTTACTACAGTATTCTCACTTGCATATTTCTTTTCAATTATCAGTTACCTAGCCATAAGGAGAAAAAAAAAAGCAAAAACCACCCAAACCTCCAATAATTTCCGGCAACAGGGCTTGAAAGAGAAGCAATAAAGTTCAGAAACTGACATTTCAGGAGGTAAGCCTCAACACTTCTACTCATATTTAACAGATCCTAATGTAGCTTGCACAATATTTTAGACAAAAGTTTAAAATAAAATCTACTCTGAATTGAGTTTTGTCATTTTTTCAAATTATAGTTAGAGCAAAGGTTTTTATTGTATGTAGATTTATTACCCTGAAATTTTTTTCGGGACATGTAATTCACTCATGGATCTTCTGAAGTGTTTTCTGTTCCAGCCTTTAAATAAATGTACAGTCTGTCATTCAAGCATGACCATCTCTCAGAAAAAAAATTGTGACAACACTTTTCCCTCAGAACTTCTCACTTTATATGAAATAAAGAGGTCCAGAGACTCTGAGGTTGACAGGCTGGTTTACTGCAGTTTAGGATTTGTTCCTATTGGCAATGACACGGTGCAGTCAGTGAAGATGTTAGATAACAATTTCAGCATGTCCCACTTCAGAAATTAAGCAGTAACCCTGCATTTTCTCACCTCATATGCCATTAGAAATAACCATTTTTTCCAAAAGTCTCTCACTATACAGGAAGCTAACCCACCTGGATCTCCCCATGATTTCACAAGAGAATCTCTAGAGGCCTGGGTTGCATCTGTTTTTCCACCTCCCCTGCAGCTGAGCAGTCTCAAGCCTACAGCCACATCTGACCTGTGGGCAGACTACTGGCGGTTCCTCACCAGCAGAATGGTGAGAAAATGGCACAACTTCACCTTAATCCGAAGGTCAAGCTATAAACTACAGCAAGGTTCCCACTCTCGTCACCTCCAACAGAGAAATTCTATTGAATTTCACTCAGCATTCAGCTTGTGCACTTTGTTTTTTGGCAAGCAATGCTCACTCTGACACAGCCTTGCCATGTGAGTACACAAGTGAATATATATTTGCTTTAAAGAAAAGCCTTGGCTTAGAAAAATATATCGTGTGCTGGGCATGTAACCTGTGGGAATAAGATTCAATGCCTTTCTAATAAAAACTGTTGGTTCGATGAGTATGCTTTTCCTACATAGCCTGCTGTGAGAGGAAGAATTCTCCACAAAAACTATACACTTCAGTAAGAGACAGCAATTCTTCCTTAACTTTTTCTATCCCTCCATTTTCTCCTTGGTAAATAAGTATAATATACTTTCACTAACTACAGAGGAGGAAGTAATTTAATTTACTGTCAATAGAAAATGTTGTATTTCTTAATGCTGCATAAACTGCTCTTAACATTGGCTAACCCCATCCCTATGAAATAGGGTTAGCAAATACCTACTATCTGCTTTTATGTATCCCAGTCCATTTCATAACTGGGAGCTCTAAACTTAACTATTACTGGAAGCAGAAGCAGGAAGTAATACACAGCAGTAAATGTCTGTAAAAACCACAAAAAAAAGTTGGTTTTGCTTGTAAAACCATAGTCACAAAACTCGGATGTTCAGATTTGACAACAGCAACAATAACTGAGCAGCTGAGACTCAAATATGACCACTGCTACGTGATACCCCACATTCCATTACTATCAGCCAGTTATGTGAAATCTCCATCAAGTTTTACCATTAAAAAATTAAAATTACAGCATATTAGGCATACACATCAGAAAAATATTCTGGACCCACTAGTGTGTTGTACTTGAGCAAGATGACTTAAGAGTTACCTAATGGAAGCCAAGCAAGTCCTGAAGTCCTGGAGCAATGCAGTTTTCCACTCCATTAGCAGCTCAGACTCATTGAGAACGCCTAAACTGGTTATTTGTCTAAGTGGTTTTTTATTGGCAATAAAACATTCAAGCTATAACTGATATATTAGTGTGTATTTTCTTCTCAGTTGTTCCTTGCTCAACCCTTTAGTCCAAACAGGTGTTGATAACAACAACTACAACAAAAAAAAAAAGCACTTCTAACCCTCTGTACTTCCACTTTCAGTTACTACAGTACACAGTCTCAATCTCTTAGAATACTAGCAACTCTGCAGAAGAGGTCAGATTTCATAGAAACACCAGGGGGATTAGTGAAAGTAATCCAGGAAAGCAGAAAAAGGTAAGTATTCTCTTCCACACACCAATGCAAACAGCTTAAAGAGAAACACAGATGAGGCAGAAGGTTTGCCATCAAGAGAAGCTCTGTGTAAAGAGGTGTTTCCAGCTCATCGTAGGGTGACAGTAATAAGTAGAGTAAATTTTTCAAGACAAATAGATTTGGTCATGAAACAGCTGATTCTGAAACCAGTCATCCTGGCAGGCAGCCCATGCAGTGGAAACTCAGCTTTCTGGGCAGTCAGTGGAGACAGGTAAGCAATTTCAGAAGGGCGAACCTTCTGAACATCACAGAAAAGAGCAGCACCTGTCTACTGGCAGCTTCACAGCTCTGAATATGCAATTTATTCAGAAGCACAGCCATGATCCAGAAGGATGTGTTTTCAAAGAGGCTTCTCATCTCAGGCGTTCAAAATCTGTCCTTCCCTCCAAGTACTTAAATATCCTTGAAAAGGAGGAACATCAGTGAAAAGAGAACTTACAGATATCAAATTCTTTTTAACTTCTATTTTACTCTCATTTTCTGTTTAAAAATCACAGGTAGAAACTACAGATAAATATTGTAGGACCCTTTCTGAAATGAAGTGTGTTTTGCAGACTCATAGTTAGCATGACACCTTGGTGCTAAGAGGAACAAGGGGCACAGAGGGGACTTCAGCAGACAAGAGGAGTGCAAACTGTCCTTCTTGCCAGGACTGACGAAAGAAACCTCACAGAACCTGCTGCATCAGAAAATTGAGTTTCCTGAGAATCTCACTGTTTCCTGTGAACTGCCTCACTTTGATCAGACGTTGTCAGCATATTGAGCCCACTTTGAGTCACAACAAAGCCTTTCATTCTGACTCCTCTCACAGCAGTTCTGAGCCAGGCATTCCAAACAATGCTTAGGTAAGGCCATTATATGTTTATTGACCCTTGAAATAATTGAATTTTAAACTTCCACTCCATAAGGCTTTTCCCGCTTGATCATGCTTTGGACTCTTGCAGAGTGCAGAAACTTTTTATGCACTTCTTTTTTCCCCCTCAAAATACTGGTTTTCTAATTAAAGAGAAGGACAGCAGCCCATTAAATGAGATACTTACATGTAGCATTACTCCACAGCATGCATATTATCTCAGTGCTTTAAGAAAAAGAATTTTATATGTGCCAGGTTTGCCACTGACTGCAGAACTGGCCTATAAGGCAATAAGTAATTAATTTATCAGAGTTAGAAAGGGATTTCAGGTTTACTCAAACATTGCAGCAAACAACACTCAAAATCCATTTTTGCAAGAGAGTGGCAACATCAGGTCTCTGTTTGCTCAATATAGTCAATGAGCTTCGAGTTCACTGTTCTTTTTCATCTGCATCTAATGTACCTCTTGCTTTACAAAATGTTTTCACTTGCACCCTGTGTGCTTAATTAAGCCTCAGTGACTACTATGCCAGTAAAGTAAGAGTAATTTAGAGGATACCTGTAAAATGAATGAGTAGGACAACAGTATTAGCTTGGCCACAGCTTTCTCTAAACCACTGCTGCAGCTACAGCACCTCTGTCATAGCACCAATTCTGACAAAACAAAAATGCTATCAGGAAAACCTGATGATTTTGTACTTTGTAATGATTTCCTCTGTTTCACACTCCCTTTTCTTCCCTCACCCCTTTCCTATCCATCTTCCCTTTCCTCTCCCCTCTTACCACTACTTTACCCTTCCCTCTCCTCCTTCTTTTCCCTTACTCCTCTCAGCCTCCCTCCCTGACTCATGAGATATGAAAATTCAGTAAACAGAATCTGAGAAGCACAAATTCAAAGGCAGTAAAAATAATTTTAAAAGCCTGAATACTTAACACCCTATTGAATTTTCATTGCACCTGCATGCCAGGTGGGTGAATCACTTTGTGCTTTCAGATGAGACTCGGATTCAAATCCATCCTGCAGGAGGATTTGGTGCTGTGACTTGCCCTGCCTTTTAACCCAGTTTACACATCCCAAATTCGCCATTTAGTTTTCTATGGACTGAATCAACCCTCCCATGTGGAGGATCAGGAAACAGCAGCACCTGAGTCCATCTCTGAAGTGCCCTGGGGGAAGTTCACTGTCTCTCTTAACTCTGAGTGGGAATCCAGCTTCTTAATTTGTCCTCCTAAGAAAAGGTCCAAAACCTGGTTGATGTAGACCCTTCCCTTTCTGGCCTTTCTTCCCTTTTCCCTCACTGGATTGAGACTGGGCACATCTTTAATCTCGAGGGTAGAAGCCTGTAACATTCCACTTCACAAATTAGGATTTGCTCCAGCAATATCTCATGTTGCAGTTTCTAAAATAAAGCTTCCCATTTCATGGATGGCAAATATTCAGGTAACGTGAAATTGGAAGTATTCGTGGGTAGTTTATGGGGTAGGTTCTCTTCAATATCTTTAGTGAAACCAGGTCAACTTAATGGGTTCTCTTGAATTGGAGAGAACATTTTTTACTGTAATTTTCTCCATCACCAGGGAATCTACAAGGCCAGAATCTTCTTTTTCTTATGCAGATTTATCTGACTCATGCACATTGCAGGTCTGCTTTTGATTAGAAGTAGTTTGTTAACTTTTTATTGTATTTTCATTTGATAATATAAATGCAAATTATCCTATATGTACCCAAAGAGGAAAAAAAAGTTATTTATATTTTAAAAAGCTCCTTGGGGAAAACATTAATATTTATCATTGTAGAAAAAAACAAGTTTTCCTGCAGGGGTAAAGATTGCTGTTGAGCTAATTATTTTAAAACTGGACATCTATTTTCTAGTGCATTTTTTCATTATATTTAATACAGTAGAGCTCTCCCATGCTAAAATTAATTACTGTCTTTTGATAACCTACTAAAGCTTACAGGGGATATAAATTTTGTTAGAAAAGGGAAGTTGGAAACATAATGTTGAGTCACATGTGTTTAGTTTATTCAAAGTGAAAACAGAATTACGGACTCATAGATTCAAATGAGAGTGGAAAAGTCATTTAAGATCATTGAGTCTAACCTAAGTGTCTAACACTGAAAATCTAACTGTTCAAAGTCTTGGTTCACATACGAGTAAATACTGAAAGAAGGCATGGAAATACTCAGCTAATAGTCTGCTGAAATAGTCAATGTAGCACCTGTAAAGTTTAAGCTTTTAAAATAATCTAAAATCTCTCCACTAGATTTCCTAACTTCATTTAAAAAATGTGTTTCTAACCATTGACGTAAAGTCGTTATTGAAATGTTTGAAATGCAGAGCACTAACATATTCCTTGATATCATGGCTTAAAGGAGTAAAAATTGTTGATTAAACCTAATGCCAGAATATTGAAAAATCTGCATGATTTAGCAAGGTATTGATAATTATAAGATTGTAATAATTTTCTCAGCTGCTTAGTGATTATTCATAAGGAAAAATATGGTGGACATTACTTAAAAGACACTACCTGTAAGAGATGTCTTCTACTTCACTAATTTTGAGTGCTGCAATCAATCCTTTAAGACTTTTATTCATACAGGTGCATAATTCTACTTATATGCAAGACTTTTCCTGATACAAATATATGTAGGACCCAGCTTTTCTCTTTACCATAAAACCAGACAAAAAACCCCAGATACCTTCTAACTGTCCAGGGTAAATGAAAGAGTACAAAATGTACTGGATACACTAGGATGAGATCTAAGGAAACTTCCTGGGTCTGGCAAGGAAAAAGTTCCATATCCTAAAATTTTTAATGTTTCAGAAGTTACTCTGTTTCATTCTTGAATAAAATCCAGAGGTTTGAGTACGTCTAAAACAAATTATTTGGAAACAGATAGGCACAGCTGCAAGGTTTTTCACTGTTGATACAATCACAAGTTTCAGTTTAAATGTGGGTATTTTTAGGGTATGATTCAAGCAATAAATGAGGCAGTTTACACATCCCAGCAACTAAAGTAGGTCCTCAACACTCCCTTAGAAATGAGTGTTCTAAGTTCTCTGTCCCCCACCAATGCTTAGTTTAGATAAAGTGAATCAAAATTACAGAAACATTTTGCCTTGCCCTCAAGATGCCTGATAATTGTGAGATGAAGAACAATCCCTGTGCTAATGAGAATAAAATAAATGAGTGGGAAAAGCAGGTTTATTCAATAAAAGGTCTGGAGGTTTTATGGCAAAATATTCTACTGCCTTCACTCAGTCACCCTCCTGTAACCCACATAGTTACCAAAAAAAAGCTCTTAGGGGTGTCACTAGTGCACAATGACTGCACAACATGTTTTCTGCTTTTACTGGGACATGAAGCAGCGGTGAACCAAAATCTGACAAAGGTGACAAGGAAAGGAAATCTGTTAGCGTGTTGTGATGAAGTGCTGTGAAATGGTCAACACAATGTCTGTATTTAAAAGTGTTAGGGCAGTGCAAAGACAAACTATCTGGCAAAAGATGAAAATTGGGGTTTTTTTGTGAATAAAATATCATCTAAATGAGTAAAAAATTAGAAATAGGAGAAATCAGAGAGAATACATTGTTTTTAAAAACAGTTTACAAAAAGAATTAGATTATAAAAAGGATGGGTATTTATAAGGCTTTTAATGCATCACTACAAGAAGACTAATGAGAATCTATATGCAGCAAAATGCATGGAAAGTTTCTGCTATTTACACTGAGTTTTTCTTCAAGGTAAAGTTTTGAGCAAATGCAGAACAGTAAGTGCCACAAATTTGTCAACAGAAAATTCTGCAAGAAAAAATACAGACCCTTTTTAAAAGCCTTGGTGATGTGCACACACTTAGCAGGCACTTTAAGGGCAGACACTCACTTCTAGCATTGATAGTAACAAACCACTATTTCTCTCTTTGACACAATACTCAGAACATCATATTTGTTCATCTCCCAATGCTGGGTCAATAGTTGTTAGTGTGAGATGTGGCACAGAGGAAAAGAAAAGACAGAAAAGTGTGTTTCTGGCCCCTTTTGCCCCACAGATCATCAGGTTGCCACTGCAGGAGCATTCCTTGCCACAACCCTGCAAACTCTCTTTGGGTTACCTGCATGACACATGGTGCTCTGTTCAGCCCATTCCACATGTGCACAGTCCATGAGATAGAAGAACATTTCCAGAAAGCTAATTATGGCTTCATTTTTTTGTTTTTCTACAAATCCTCTCTTACTCAGTTTAAATCATTCACTTTATTCTAGATTTACACAGGCAACTGGAGCAGAATTTTACCATGGGCACCCTTGATTTCCTGACAAATTCAAATAAAAATAGAACTAATAAACCACCCAGATGCGAATGAAAACTTAAGCAACTTTCATTATAAAGAAGCATTTAACGAAAATATTTAGGTTCAGCTAAGGGTAGCCTTCACAAATGCAACCACAAATGCAAGCTGTGTGTTCCCTGTTTGTGGCTGGGAATAGCATCCATTTTTAAGTTTGTTTAAATAAAAAGTAAGCTAAAAGCTACCATATCTCCAGACACTGTATTGGGCTGTTCCATCTCCTCTATTTCATACCTCCCATCCTCCATTCCTTTCCTGGGAATTGGTATCCTCTATTTTTTCACACAAAGAGCTGCTTCTGCCTCGGGAGTCCTTGGGAGCCACCAGTCAGCTGCCTGAGGAAATCCCCAAGTTTCTTGATGAATTCACTCTCCTCTAGTTTTTGTCAAGCCATCCAGTCCCCTAGGCTCCTCTTCCTCCAGCAAGTAAATTTGCTACTTACAAAGCTACGCTGGGAAACAAACCTGCCCTCTGCCACCAGCCTTGTCCCCCTCAGCACTAGCTATTTTTTAAATCCATGCCCCAGGATCCAGTCCTGGATCCAAGTCCTTCAAGAAGTTCTTTGCAGACATTTAAAAAACAGAAACAGAGAGATCATGCAATTCAAAGGCCATTTTTGTAATATTACCCTTTCAGGGTGAAGACAGTTTGAAATCAAACCAGCTGAAGCTTGACTTGTCAGTTGAATGAGCTTGTGAAGAGCTGTGTTACTTGATTGACAAATATCTCTTCCATGGATCAGTACCAAGCTACATGAGCTGTCAGGGAAAGTGTGAAGCTCATGAGGCTCTCAGATAAATTCACTCTGCTGAAATCAGTCCACAAAATCCACTCATCAGGGTCTCATTTTCACCTACACAGTTAATGGTGTGTGGTTTGGGGCTCGCCTTCTTAACAGGCATAAGCTTTACTTCTTTGTGTATATTTAGCATTTCTTAAAAAACAAGAGCTTAGCTTCTTAGCTGTTATGAAATGTATACAATGTGTCCCCAGAAGGGACTAGACCCTGACCTGGCTGCCTACATAAGAAAACCTTTGATAATTACCTGTTTGACAAAAGCACGTGGAAAACAGTTGCTTCAGATGCTGAAAATTTAAGCTGCTTATCACGCACATCTTTTATCAGAATAGTGTATCAACCACTAGAACAACTAGCTAGGTGGAATGGCCATTGAGAATACCCCATTGCCTGATCCTTTGAAAAAATAACAGGTATTTTTCTGTAACATATGCTCTAGTTCCAGTAAAAAGTCATCAGGCTTGACACAGGAATCATCTGTTGAAATTCTGATGTTCATTTTACATGGGAAGAGAAGTGCACTGATTGTAATAATGGCCCCTTCTGTCCCTAAAATCTAAGAAAATATTAAGTCCATGGAATGATGCCAGCTCATATCGAGCTGCTAATGTGAATTTGAGGAAGACAGTCCTAGTGGGGCTGTGCCTCATTAGCTGTGACAGTCTGTGTAGTGTGTTCCTCATTTGGTGGATACAAACACAAACTCAACTGTTCAGGTCACTGCACGGGGAGTAGCATTTTTTAAAGGAACGGCTCAGGAGAAGAAAAAAAGTATGTGCCATTCTAAAATCAAATCTGAAAACACTGAAGAGAGAGCCTCACAGAAAGGGAAGGGACTATTTAGGTGGAAGACGTGGGAAAGAAAGTGGGATTTTCTTGTGCACTTACAGTGGGTGTCCATGGATTCAGAAGAGCACATTCAGAAGAAACCCCTACAAAAGTCCTCCCTCAGACCACGCTGTGATGTGTGAGATATCTCACTTCAATGTGTGTGAGCAGCACCCAGTGACACACCTGGCACAGCAAGGAACAACCCTGTTCTCCTTCACACTGAAGCTCCCAAGCCCCAGGCTGCTGCTCTTTGCTAGAAAGCCAAGAGTGACATTCTAATAACTTTAATTTCTCCAGCTTGTGCGAGCTGATTATACCACACAAATTCATGGGCTACTGCAATAAAATAACACTCAGTTGCAGCACAGTTTTTAACCTGTATTTGCTGATTAGAAAGCACAGCAAATAAAAATTGCATTCAGGAGGTGCATTGCTACATAATTTTTGTGACACTTTATGGTGCCTTTAATACTACTCAAGTGTGCATAAAAAGAAACTGTTGTAAAGTAGTTTAGTGGTAGCCTGACTTCAGTCAGCTTTGAATGACAAATTGGAGCATTTTTAAATGCAAATAACTCTCATAACCTATTCTCTTAAGACATAAAATAAAAACTAGAAGCCTCTGTGCAATGCACAGAAATTATACCACAGTGTTCTTCTGCTTAATGTAATTTCAGTTCCTAGTCTTCTCAGAACTACATTGACCCTTTGCTTTTAGCAAGGATTTCCCTCACACCCTTTTATCCTTAGTGACTTCACAAGAAGTCCTTGTCTGCTGCCACTTGGAACAGACTTGAGCTACACAACTATCTGTTTTCTCATAGCCACTGAGCCTTTTATTATGCTGGAAACAAAACACAGTAGCGTTTGGGATGCTAAAGCAAACCTGACCTGTTCTTATACGCACTCTGATTCAAACACACACAATATTTAAATATTCTTTCATTCCATCTTTTTTTCAGCCATGTGGCAGCTCTGCACATAAAAGCCTGTCCCATGCACACACTGCACTCAATTCCTGAAAATAAAGGGCACAATAAAGTTGCTTCTTGTCAGAGCTCGTGGAAACTCTTGGTCCATAACTCTGCATATCTTTGAACCATGTAAAGCAAACATCTTCCCACAGTAATTTTACATATAATGATATATCATAAAATCCATCAGTTGAAAGAAGATACGACTTATCCACTGCAAAGGTCATAAATGAGGATTTTAATGATGTGAAGTGTAACATCTGAGCTTGCAGGCATCAGAAAGAGCATTTAATTGATGAAGTATTTATGAAGTATCAAGCATCACTTACTGGAAATGCCTTAATTTATGACTGACATAAAATCCAACTTCCTAAATAGGTTAACAACAACAGCAATTCTGTGGGAGATGCTGCTGCTGTCAGCCCCTCCCTGCAGGGTTTGCAGTCTGTTATTTCATCTCTTCTGGTGAAAAATAAGAATTATATTCTGATCCTCTCTTGAATCTGAGTGGTGCCAAGGCTAACTAGAAAAGCAATCAATGAGCAAGTGATGTGCTATGAAGAGACCACCTCCCAAGGCAAAGTATTCACACACTGCCATGCCCCAAACCTCTGGAAAGACAGGAGTGAAGGCGCT
>VZTR01018973.1:3084-16881 GCA_013400775.1 Chaetops frenatus
GGAGGTTACTTCTGATGCTACTATTCTTATCTCTGAAAAATGAAATTTCTATGTTGACCCTGAAGAGCCCTGAGCGATTACGAGATTATCACAACAGCAGCACTTTTATACTTTTCTCCACCTCAGGTGTATCAGACACTAATGATCAATGCTTTCCTAGCAGCCACTTCCTTAGAAAAGCTCCCGCAAGAATATCCAGTAGCAGTGTAAATGAAGAAAAAAAGTGGAAGATAGTGAGGCAAATTTTAAGGTACTACCACCTGCATGCAACTTTATTAATTCTAGTATTACCAATAATGCATTGGGGGCTTTTCTGGAAGTCCTTACTCCATCACAAATACAGCACAAGGACTTAAAAAGCTCTTGTTCTACAACAGTTTTTTCCATACTGACAGCCTAAGGTAACCTGCACAGCTTCATGTTTTTCCAGTTTGACATGACATCACCAGACTGTGAAGTTTAAGTTCCTCAAATATCTTACTGCTGTCAATAAACATGACTTGCTGTTTTCTTTCCATCAGCTTTTCTGAGCAACTCTCCCCTAATCCATGGTGACATTTAAAGGACTGAGTCTTCAGTACCAGGAGCTTGACACACTTCCAACAGATGACAAAGCAAATAAGAGTGCCCTAATCACTACCCTTAAGCAGCTCAAAGCAGGAGGACAGCTTTGATCCAAAGAAAAGTTTTCTGGCTGATTTTTTCGACTGAATGCAGAATCTTCAGCTGAAATTCACAGTTAACACCTAGTATAGTACTTCTGTGAATTCCTTTATCAAAAACTATTGACCAAATACTTTAAAAGGACAATACTAGTCCCATTGAAATAGCCTGGATGCTGCATTAGATTCCTAGGCATCTCTCCAAATTTTCAGAAGCATTTTACTTGCTTATTTTATTTAAGACCTTAAAAGAGTACATTGTCAGGCTATAAGTGACTCTTTCCGGATTTATTTTCAACTATTATAAAAGAAAAACATTACATACAATTGTCTTTGAATCTCTCTTATTAAGTTGTAACAGGCAACAAAAAAAAAATCATAAAATATTATGCTGCCAGTCTTCAAGATGAATTTTATCAACAAAATAAATGTGAAAAAACCAAATATGCTGCACAGTAACAATTCAACCTCTAGAAAATTACAACAGAAACTAAATAAAATATGATCTACCCAAGGTGTGAACTAAAATAATAAATTTACTCATTAAAGGATGTAGCATCAAAATGTAATTGTAAATTGTATCTGTCCTTCAGCTTTATAATACTTTTCAAATTAACTAAACTGATTTTTTCCCACATGATTTTGCTTATAGCAATGAAAACTGAAGATTTGGAACTTTTAGACTTTAAAATCTGACTAATATATCCCAAAATGCTGGAAAGAAGGACGTAAAGCTGTATGCTCAAGAATAAGTTTAAGTTAATGCCAATGTTTTCATATCTCATAAATAACATAAACTGCAAATATAACTTCATTTGGTACACAGCTACAAGATTTTTCCCAGAGCTTACTCTGTTAGCTTGTGTACATAGTGATTCCTTGATTCCCAAACACCCTAAATCAATATCAGAATAGCAAAGGATATAGGAAAATTAAATAAAAAATAAACTATATTTAATGCAATTAGATACCTTTAACAAACCCCAAAGCAGAGATTTTGTGATGATCAATACCGACCACTCAATAGCATTTTGGAAAACTGTTTTCTGTACACCTTATTTTCAGGGTAGCATTAAAAACTTACTGGTATAAAATCTCTGCCATTATAGAATGGCTCTGTGGAACGATGAAGCTCACCACACACTGACAACATCTGTAGCTCATTCCAGCCAAAACAAAGGCATCACAGTGTGCATAGTTGGAAGAAACATGCTCGAAACAATGTACAAAACGAGCTGCAAAACAAAGTGATCAGCTCACACAAAGTTATACTGAGAATTTATACACTGAAGAGACTCCCAGAGCCATGCACCCAGGCACAGTGACAGAAACAGTGGTGGCAAACTACTGTCTCCAGAAGTTTTACAATTCTTAGGACTAGTGATGAGCTACTAAAGATGGATCCTGGCCACCTTTCAGCAATCTGCATTTGCCACATAACTTTCAGACAGCAAGGACTGTATCAGGAACATTCCAAGGGCTGTTTATTTTCCATGTTATCCCACTAAAGTTTGGCTAGCCTTTGAAGGCTGTGAAAATTTGATGCATCCCTGGGCACTTAAACAATAAACCAAATTAATAATCACTTCTCAAAAACAACAAGGTGCTGCTACTATGGAAACAGGCAGGAAGCAAAAGTTGTCCGCAATGCTCAGTGAAAGCCTACAGGGAACCAAACAGCAGAGTTCTGTTTCCATAACAGGTACAGAACCAGAGACAAAGAGAATTAAAAACAAAAAGAAAAATAAGAAAAAAGAAGTCATAGCCCAGATAGAATAAAAGCCATGAAGAGTGCATGTGCAAATGGGACTCAATATCAGAGAGGAAGAGAATCTACAAGTCAGAAAACCAAAAATCTTTTTACCATATACCTAATTTACATAGCAGATGTAAATTCAGAGATCATATTAATAATCACATTTAAAACTTGAAAAACTAGACTGCAACCATACAAACATTTAGTCTGCACTTAAATATTTAACTGCAGAAGTCCTACAGTATCATGAAAAAAAACCATTTCAAACTGTAACTTATGGCAAACTGAACAAGATTGATATTTTTAATTATAAAAATGTTTTACTAAAAAGCAGGTGTTGGCTTGTTTCAAGAAAAACCAAGAGCCCATAACTGCCNAAGATTTTTTTTTTTTAAATACTAATATGGAGTTAAAACATACTTAAGAGACAACTTTTCTCTGTCTACAACCTAAGCTTTAAAAAATTATCACTAATTAAAGTTGTTTATACTTCTTATAAAGGACAGATTGATTTTTTTTCCCATTAAGACACTGATTTTCCACAGTTTTGATAAATTACTATCAACAAGGAAAAAAATCCCATTAGGAAGAAGAAAACCTTCCTGTTTATTAACAAACAGGAAGATTATTAGTACCTTAAGTCTCAATCATTAAAATGCTACTATTGGTTTTGTGGAACTTTTTGAGCACAACATATAAGATTTTTTTTTCAGCAACATGAGAATTTATTAAAGGATAATCAGAAGATACAGTCTTTGTTGGGCTGATTTGAATTTAATAAATTATATAAAAATTTCACAAAGTCTGTTTTCTTTTTACAGAAATGAAACAGTAGGCGATGTTATCTGGAAATTTTCATCCATAACTTTTTGTAAGAAAGAAAGAAAAATTGACTTTATTTAAATAAAAAAGCAAGAAAGCATAGGCATTTCAACTGTCACCTCTACTGTCCTGCCTACTAGACCATGTTTCCTCTCCAAAGTGTTAATTTCTGCCTAGAATGCAAAAAATCTGCTGTATAGCTATTTGTATCTATTTAGCTTATTCAAGATATTATTACTATTTCCTAAGCCACTACATAAAACTTGCATTTTCAATACTATTTATTGTCTTTCATAAAATTCCAATGGAAACAAATTCAGAGCAAATAGAATTTGGAGGCATAATTTCCATTTATTACTTTCCATAATACCTTTATCATTCAGACGTATCAACACAATCTATGGTATTTCTGCCATGGTTCTCAAAGACAGATAAAGGACAAAAAATAATCACAGCATGCAATTGTTGTAATCTACCAAAACCAATGGAAAATGTATTAAAGGTTATACGATACAACGTACAGTAATCCTATGGATATTTACAGTGATCCAATTGAAGAGTATTATAAAAGATTATTATATGTTTTCAGTTTGTGGGGTTGGTATTCCTTTTCAAAAGCAGACACCAGGAGGTCAGGATGATGTCTCCAGAGGAAAAGTGAGACCCTTCAGGAGCTTCCCTTCAGACGAATTGAAAATTCCAGGGACAACAGTGAACACCAGGAGAAAAATTACAGCAAAGAACACCAATCAGAGCCAGAAAGACTGATGAGAGGATCAGGAGGCAAACAGAGTTTGATGAAAATAATTTTGTAGAGGCCAGAGAGGGCTCTGAGGAGCTTTCTAGGATTCAGAAAGTCATTTCTGAATGGCACAGCTACTGTGGTTTGGTTTGGATTGCAAACATTCTTTTGAAACATGTTCTCACATATAGTCATGTACTGAAACACAGCTAAGGCCAAGTTGAGGTTTTATTGAGCATCCAGGGTCTTGTCAGAGGTAGTACATGTAGTTATGAACCATTCATTGCACATGAAAGTCCTCTTGCAAAATCTTATTTATCTCCTATTCCTTCATTACTTAAAAGCATAACAGAAAAAAATAAGTCAGACTGGGAATTTCATGTAAAGTTTTCCCACACACTCCCTCTCTGCAGGAAAAAACAATCAGACACAAACTATTTTAGTTTCAAAAATGTTCAGCCAGACTAAACCACAGAAGAGCATTTGATTTTATCTCAGTCATCTGTTTCATTTATAAGCAAAGACTGTTCCATGTACTGCAGTAAATTCAAAGCCTTCAATTTGTCTCCCGTCATAAGAAAAACAAGAATGTTGCAGTGTGAGAAATGGGAAAGACTATGAATTTTCATTAATACCTTAAGTGGCCAAACACCTTTTGACTCCAGACTAAAGCAGAATATCACGCCCAATGTCCTTTATTCTCATATTCAAAAATAGAGAACTAATACAGCCACAACTCCAATTACCACTTAAAAATTAAGATCTCTCAGATAAACATTTATGACATAATTCTAAGTACTCTTAAGTCAAATGGACATCCCCCTCTTCCCTCTAGGACAGGAAAGCATGGATAATTCAGAATTATTACCACATGCTCTCTTTCATTATTCAATCACTTTGGACATGCACAATTGGTAGTCCAACCTCCAGCAGTAATGGTATTCATCAGTAATCTTCTTGTGAGCCTTTACAATGGCTCTACTACTTGACTTCAATCAGCTGTAAAGCTCTTTTATTCTGTTATCACATCAGTGTGAGGGAATGAATGCCAAGGATTGAATGCCCTCCTAAAGGAGTGCAGTCATGCTGTTAGAATAGCAATGAGCTTTATCTGACACTGCTCAACACGTTCTTTCACACTCCCTCACTCTCGAAGAGAAACACATGCATGACAAAAACAAAAGTCTGTCGAGTGGGAATGCTAAGAAACAAATCTACAGAAGAATATCCTAAAAAGAGCATATCACAGTTTAATAGAAAGAGTTGGAAGTTGATAAAAAGGATGCAATTAATAGACAACTGACAGCAGTTGTGTTCCATTTGTCAGAGGAAAAGGATGAGTGGAGTAATTATGCTACTATTCAGACTCAGAATTTCTACACAGAATGTCTCATCTACTAATACTTAATTCTTCCTAAGCACTTTTTATTTTTGCTGATGCAAGGACCTAAACACAAACCTGTTCTTAATCAATTTAATAAAGTGACAAACACTAGAGGTCAGATCAAAAAATGGATGATTGTTGATATTCTAAGCAGAATCATTTGGTAGCTCAGCCTGTCTCCTCCCTGCACTGTTTGGTGTTGTGTACATGGCTTTAGCTGAAAGAAGGGGATAAGCCTGATATAAAATCTCTGCAAATATGCCCCCAGAATCCAGACTGCCGTATCGACAAAGCTATCAGAAAACTCAGGAAGGCAACTGAATTGCCATTTATAACTTAATATTGCTTTTAGAACAAATTCGGAGGTTTTTAATTTTATTTTTGTAATTTGAAATACATCATCAACATTCCATCATGAAAGTAAGCTATGCTTGGGCAGCAAAAAATAAAAAGTGCATTTTTCTATGTGTGTAGAAAGTGTATTTTTCTAAAGTGTGTTTTCTCATGTACATTAGTGGATATTCAGTAACAAATACATAATAAAGTGTTTTCCAAAAATTTACATCTCAATAGTTAGTTATGATAAATTCCACTTTCTGACCAGCTATAAAGCAGTGTTGTTCCTCAAGAAAGCTTATTTCTACTAAATATTTTTAAAATATTTCTATCAAAACTTATTTTCACAA
Organism: Chaetops frenatus; assembly: GCA_013400775.1. Classification (NCBI taxonomy): domain Eukaryota; kingdom Metazoa; phylum Chordata; class Aves; order Passeriformes; family Picathartidae; genus Chaetops; species Chaetops frenatus. Next base: position 9,137 of record VZTR01018973.1, read on the forward strand.
CGATATGGAAAAATCTATGCAGTCTTGTAGATAAGATAGAATGGCTTGAAAGGAGAAAAGACATCAGAAAGCTGGCAAAGAAAATTAATCAGCTAACCTAAGAAAACTTAATTCTTTTTGTAGGACATTCTCTTTTAAATCAACACTAAGTTGCAAGTCCATTAATTCTCTAAATCTTATACTTCATAATCACAAACCCAATGGGTTTTTGCTTCTATTTCCTGACAGTCATTAAGATATTCTGACTTTCTCCCTTCAGTTAAAGTGTTTNAATAAGGCACTGGTGTGGCAAGTGAATGAGGCTTCTGAACACTGTTTTCAGAACACAAACTGACATCTCAGCACACCAGAGATGCAATAAAACTTAATGAGTGACTCAACTGATTGCATTTTCTTAAGAAACTACACTGCTCCAGTGATATAAACAGCAACTTTTCCAGTAGGAATGTGTTGGATAGTTTCCTGAACCTCTCAATCATGCTTATAAAAAGATCAAAACTCAGGATGGTGCTCTACAAAACATCTTCCCCAGTGAAAGCATATAGCTAAAATTGTATCTGCAGTGGTGCTAGACTTTAGCATACAGTATTTTAGTGGCACCCTTTCCTAGTAATGTAAAGAAGAAAAGGCATCAACAGAAATCAATAAAGCATTGATATTTTTCTTTTTCTTTAGTGTAGGTGAGCAACAAAAATTTATCATAACGTGGTCAGGCAGTTGGACTAGATGATCACCGTAGGTCCCTTCCAAATGAACTATTCTATTCTATTCTACGAATTACATCATAAAAAACAGTTACTAGCAGATGCAGTCAGCAAAACTGGCTCACNATACTAAAAAGAAATATTCTTCCTTGCATGAGAGCTTATTTAAATTCCTGTGCCGCTCCATAAAGGATGAAGGATGGTGCTGTAGACTGTGAAATGCCTTTGTGTTTGACAAGAAGCAGATTATCTCAGTAGTGAACTACATTCTACAGTCCATTTTAGAGTGAACAGGAACACGGTGAAATCTCTCTGCTGTGAAGTATGCCAGCATCAACTCCAGCTTGGAGAAACAGAGAACAACTTTTGTGCCTCTTCTCAGTGTTGGGGTTTGGGTGTTCCTCTTTTTTTTTTGTTTCTCTTCACCTGTGGAATTTTTTCCCCCCATCAGTTGCTAAGGGACCCTAATGGCCGGGTCCTTACGGGGAACAAAAGAAGTGATTGAACTGAGGGAAACAGGTATTGTGAAGCTGGGAGAGGTNTACACTGCTCCAGTGATATAAACAGCAACTTTTCCAGTAGGAATGTGTTGGATAGTTTCCTGAACCTCTCAATCATGCTTATAAAAAGATCAAAACTCAGGATGGTGCTCTACAAAACATCTTCCCCAGTGAAAGCATATAGCTAAAATTGTATCTGCAGTGGTGCTAGACTTTAGCATACAGTATTTTAGTGGCACCCTTTCCTAGTAATGTAAAGAAGAAAAGGCATCAACAGAAATCAATAAAGCATTGATATTTTTCTTTTTCTTTAGTGTAGGTGAGCAACAAAAATTTATCATAACGTGGTCAGGCAGTTGGACTAGATGATCACCGTAGGTCCCTTCCAAATGAACTATTCTATTCTATTCTACGAATTACATCATAAAAAACAGTTACTAGCAGATGCAGTCAGCAAAACTGGCTCACATCTCATGTAGGAATGGGCCAGAAATGACTGCTTCTAACATGGTCAGCCAGCCATTCCCTGCCTCCTTTCACAACAGCATGACACAGAACTGCCCAGCCCTGCCTTGCCTAAACTTAATCATGTCTAATAAACAGTGAAGTTAAATTAGAAAAGGATTCTCCTCATAGCCATGGGCAGAAGGAAAGAAATTAATGGCAGCTGAGATATCACAAATTCAACCCCCTCACTGACAGGAGAACAAGAAAGCACTGACAACTCACACTTTATTTCCGTAAATAGCATTATTCAAAAGAACTAGGCTGCACCAAATGTAGATTAGAAGAAGATACATGCTTGATAAGATAAAGACTTCTCGAGGTCGGTAACACACTGCTTTTACACAACACTAATGAACTCACGGGCATCGGTTTCAGGCATATATGTGATATCCAGCTTGTTTTAGCACGGGTATGCATGATTCCATATGTGCACACCTTAACACTTCCAAAAACTTCTATATATGAAGAGTTTTCTGATTCAGGATTCATTTGCACTTCTGAGAGCAATGAAGCAGAATAAGGGCAAGAAGAAAATGAAATAAGCTGCTTTGGTGAGTAAAAACATTAATGAACATTTAACGCTACAAAGTCTACTTTTCTACTGATACTAGCAGAATTTTTGGAAATGACACTAGGAAAAATATTTATAGCAAGAAGCTGATTAATCTGAATAAAAGCTAAGGGGATAAAATGCACAGAGTAAGTTAAATCATAAATTCAAATGCATCTAAAAGAAAAAAAACAGTCATTACATTTTAATACCAAAATGAGTAATTGTTAAATTCCTCATTAAAAAGTGCTTTACAAGACTTATTTACTACAATAAAAGTACCTGCAACATTACTCTGACTTTGCATAATTTTCTGTTAATTACTTGGACTTAGCAATATGATGGAAAACCTAATAATGTGGTATTTAATACTTATATAAAGGGACAACCTGGAAGAAAACCAAATTCTGAATGGTTTTAAATTACTCAAAAAGATGAAAGAAAATTTTATCTTCCCTTCATTTTCCAAGCACTTATTTGAGGGATCAAAGCATGCTAACACAACTGTTTTATTTAGAAATATTAAAAATAAGATGACTCATCTCTCCTCCTCTTTGTTCTACTCACTTCATCCCTGCTCCCCTCTGCTTAAAAAATAACATTAGGTGTTGTTAATGATGTTAAACAATATAAATGTCTTATCTGTAGTGGAAAACTATCATGATTAAAAATCAAGAAATATTTATTTCTAAATACATGCACTTCTGGCATTTAAACACATAAGAGCAGAATGCTTCTGATATGAATAATGTGGAACTAAATAAAATATTAATTATTAAAAAGGGGATTCTGGAAACACTGGAGATCAAAATGGATATTTGCCTGAGACCAGGGAAAGGAAGCAGTAAAGACAAAAAGCAGGTCTTTATTCTATGAGCAATATTAACGCCTAAAGGAAACCCCTTTGCAGTCTAAGTTTATTAACACAAAAAGGTCTACCTATCATAATCCCATTAAAAATAAGAACTTTAATGAATAATTATTTAAAGGCTTCCTTCATTAGAAGCAAAGATAAAATTTTCCTATAATACAAATCATATTTTATGTAAAATATTTGTATCCTTTTTTTTTCTTGACATTTTCCTCTGCTTATTTATTTGTCAGGAAATCAAGCAACCTGCTGACCTGGACTGAATGAAGAAGCCAGCTCTCCTCACAGCTCTCTTCATATATTTGAAGACCAAACAAGGAAGTTAAATTTTCCTACTGTGCTATATTGATAAGTGCTCAAATAAAATGTATGTGGATGGTAGAGCAGAAAATATATTTGAAAAGTAAAAGAAGACACATTTAAGAATACCGCTTTTAAACAAAACAAATTTACATAGAAAACACAGATTTCAATATCTCGCAAAGCAACATCTTGCACTTTTCTATTTAAATATTTAAATTAGTAGAAAAATTCAATATCAGTATTGCAAGCTAAAAAATACTGTGGACAAAGATACGCTGCCTAATTTTGCATGTCAACTTTGCCTTCCTTAGACCCTAGAAGTAAAATCAAATATTTCAACCACAATGTGGTTATGAAAAACCCAGTGCCTTGTAGAAGAAGAAAGACAGTCTTGAATCATGTGGAGTTTGTAAAAAAAATAGCATCTTCTTCAACCTCTCTAACTTAAAGATCTTTTTCTATGTGGAATATATGAAAGTGTTATCAACAATTTTAGAGTCCCAGTATGACTACTCTAAAAGAATATACATTGAATATCTTGTCTTTGACAGTTAACAATAAGGGAAAATTCAAGGAAACGCAAGCTTTAGGTAACTTCTTCCATTTACCAGCATCACAGCACAGAAGTATCCTGATCCAGATATTGGAACCTGTTTCAATTCCTAATAATAGATTTTTCTCTCACAAGTTTGCTCAGTTCCTATTTGAATTCACATAATATTAAGAACCCACCAGAGTGTTGTGGTAATGTGTTTAACAATTAAACTGTGTGCTGTATAAAGAACTATCTTAGGCTTGGACCTGACACCAGTCTTTAAATGTGACTAAACTTTTCCCTATGTCACATGTACTTTGTACACTTATGCTACATTGTCCTCTCAATTGCTTTTCCCCCCCAGGCTAAGGAATCTTCAAGGTGTAATTCTTCACTTTGACTTATTCTGAGTGTCTCCAACCTGTTCCATGGGAACATCACAGATTTATATAATCGCAAAATTAGGGTCTCTTTCATTCTCCATTCTAACATTTTCCTAAAAGTAGTATGATCTCCAGTTCTTCTTCCTAATTCACAATACATAGTTCATGGTTAAAGATTATGTACCAGAATATAATTTCCTTTTTCTCCCCAAATCTTTCCATGTCACTTTACATTTACATGAATGGGAATTTCAAGTGCCACTGTATTTTTGTCACTCTGTCTCAGAAGGTCTTTCTGCTTTTCTTGGTTTAGAAGTTCAGTTTTATGCTTATTCTGAATGAGTTTTTACCAGCTGCAGGCTTTCCTATTCTGTTATTCACTTTTCTTTCCTGATCACTTGTGTGATACTAAATAATGACATGTTCAAAACTAAATATGTAACATTTACATAACACATGCTAGCATACATAGGAAAAGTACAGACATCTGCAGTACTTTCTGTTCATCAAGTTAACATTGTATTTTGATCCGAAAACTTTCAACTTGTTATGCTACCAGATACTACTCTTTTGTTCAGCTATGAAATAAAGGAATATCGGTTTTGTTTCAACTTCATCTACTGTGCATTTCAAAGTAATTGAAATTGACCTTTTTTAAAGTTCTAATCAACGAAGTAAGTTCCTTCACAGTGAATAAAGAAGAAATAGTGGTATATCAAAACACCTTTCCATTAGTACTTCTCACAGGCTCATACTGTCTTCTCTGAATTGATAACTACTCAGCAACTTTATTATGTCAAAACTGATAACAAGAAAAGGTTCACCAAAGATACTTCAACTGCAAACTATCCTGAAATGTGTTTAGTGGGGTTTTTTTGATCTTCTCCCTAACAGTAGTATTTCTGTGTATCTTTTCTCCAATTTGACATTTTAACAATAAATCACCACAGCTATTAATATTTCCTCTGTGTTCTGTCTCTGAAGTAATGTGATACAACAGAAAGTAATAACAGAGTTAAAATAACTAAGTATATCTAAAGTATACTAGGATAAAATGACACTTAGACATGTCTTTTTAGTCAGCAGGAAAAAAATCACATCAAAAATCAATCACATCTTCTTATAATGAATCTCTGTTTTAAAATATTTAATCTGCAGGTTCAAAGATTATCACACAGAGGAAGATAATGTGAGCTTTGCATGAATCACTACGAATCACCTATTCTCAAAAAGGAAAGTACCTTTGATTTAAATGCTACATTAAAAAGTATAGAAAATATGTACCTTAGCTATTTTTAAAGTATCAGCTGTAAGTTTACAAACTATATTTTAATTACTGTTGATGAGCATGATATAGGTTTTCCTGTTCATTACTCACAGTTGCATACCATCTTGCCAGTTAAATCTTTCTGAATATTTTCATTTCTAAATGCTTTGAGTGTGATCAGTGCTTACTTTCTGCTAGGAAAAAGGCATAAAACACAAGTTCAAATGCTTACTGGGTTTATGAAGATGAATATTGTAAGAAGGATTGACAGTTTGACTAGATTAACACAATCCATCAGCTTGCACAACATACATCGCTCTTCAAAATGCAGGTATTGCAACTTCCTTAGTGGATGCTAATGCATTGAAATTGAAAAGCACTGGTATCACATCTTTCCAATGCAAATTTCCATGGAAAATAAATTGAAATACACTGAATGGCATCTGATGATGGCATTTATAAACACAGTCCTCTCACAAAACAGTAATTTAAAAAGAAATGAAGCACAACTACCTGTATGTTTTCTCATGAAGATACAGCTATATTTTAAAAATGTACTTGGAATTTGTAACTATTTTACATATATGGAAAATTACATGACAATTTCTAGAACTGCTGAGCTATACAGGAAAAAAATACTAAAACAGAAATTGAAAAATTTGCAAAATAGTCAGCATGTGTTTCTAAAAAGCAGATCCTGCTTGACTAACCAGAGCTCTTTCTATAACAAGGTGACCTGCTGTGATAGGTTCTGATTTATGGTTGCAAAAATAAATTATGAATTTTATCATGTATTTTATCAGGTAATCATGATACAGCAATGTCATCAAATTTAGATATATGTGAACTTTTGTTAACCATGCACAAATAGTCTGAAATGACTATTGTAAATGTGCACAGCTTTTCCATTTTTTTCAGCAGATGTTGAAGATGCACTCAGTAACATTAGATACTGATTAAGAACCATTNCCTGTATGTTTTCTCATGAAGATACAGCTATATTTTAAAAATGTACTTGGAATTTGTAACTATTTTACATATATGGAAAATTACATGACAATTTCTAGAACTGCTGAGCTATACAGGAAAAAAATACTAAAACAGAAATTGAAAAATTTGCAAAATAGTCAGCATGTGTTTCTAAAAAGCAGATCCTGCTTGACTAACCAGAGCTCTTTCTATAACAAGGTGACCTGCTGTGATAGGTTCTGATTTATGGTTGCAAAAATAAATTATGAATTTTATCATGTATTTTATCAGGTAATCATGATACAGCAATGTCATCAAATTTAGATATATGTGAACTTTTGTTAACCATGCACAAATAGTCTGAAATGACTATTGTAAATGTGCACAGCTTTTCCATTTTTTTCAGCAGATGTTGAAGATGCACTCAGTAACATTAGATACTGATTAAGAACCATTTAATAGACTGCACTGATCTCCATATAATAACAAAATGCACTACTGGCCTTGACATAATGCCTAATTAATCCAGAATCATGTAAAATGGATTGAATAGGATTATCTGAAAGCTTATGTCAGCATTTACCTCAGCAAGCAACTGAAGACAACAGGAGATGACAGGAAGATCAGAGCAGTCTGGGCTGAGGTTCCCACAGGATATTGTCTATAAACACCTACAAGTACAAACATCATAATGAGCAGCATGGCTGTTGGCACCACACTGTTCAAAAAAGCTAGAAGTTTTCATTTCAATGGCTGTAAAACATCTTTAAAACAACAACTTAGTGGTACTGGAGAGAGAAAACATTTTTAATTTCAAAAAAACAAGGAAAATACAAAAACTGCAATTGAAGGAGTTGGAAACAAAGGTAGAAAGGTTGATGAATTGTCAGTGCTGCTTAAAACAGTGGACAAAGCTAGCCTGTGTGAAATTAAAGCACTGTGAACACCTACCAATGGAATAAAAAGAAATCACAGTAATCAACTAAATACAAGTGTGCTTTATTACTCTGCTAAAGTGGGCTGAAGTATACGTAGTGTAATAATATTCAACATTTCAAAATAATAGTAGCTAAGTTCAGTACATAGCCCACAATAACAAATAGAGAAAAGGGTATTGTTCAACTTCACAAATTACCAGTTCAACCAGATGCACTTA
>VZTR01019000.1:6919-28769 GCA_013400775.1 Chaetops frenatus
CCAGGCACATCCCTGCTGTGACCCCAGGCACATCCCTGCTGTAACCCCAGGCACATCCCTGCCGTGACCCCAGGCACATCCCTGCTGTGACCCCAGGGACATCTCTGCCACCCCAGGGACATTCCTGCCACCCCAGGGACGTCCCTGCCACCCCAGGCACATCCCTGCCAGGACCCCAGGGATATCCCTGCTGTAACCCCAGGGACATCCCTGCCACGACTCCAGGCACATCCCTGCTGTGACCCCAGGGACATCCCTGCCACGACTCCAGGGACATCTCTGCCACCCCAGGGACATCCCTGCTGTAACCCCAGGCACATTCCTGCCACCCCAGGGACATTCCTGCCACCCCAGGGACATTCCTGCCACCTCAGGCACATCCCTGCCACTCCAGGGACGTCCCTGCCACCCCAGGCCATGCCAAGAGCTGCTGTTGGGGTCCCACCAGCCAGGATGGAGAACCAGGGGGGGCTGAGGGTCCTCAGGGAAGTGACACCTCATGGTTCACCTGGAGCCTCCCCTGTGTCCCTTGTCACTGCCTGCCTCAGGACAGCCCTTGGTCTCCAGAGCAAGAATTCCTCCTTCCTGCCCATCCCTGCAGCCCCTTGAGGATGCTCCCAGCACTTCCCGATGCTCTGAATTCTGGGCATTCCCTTCCTCCAGCCAGGAGAGGGGGAAACCAACCTGAGCCACCCAGGAACCTCTGAGGGCAGAGAACTGCACCCATTTTTTGGGATCCCAGCAGTTCAGGATGGTGGGAACAGCTGAACCCCACAAACACTGCAAACCCCTCAATCACTGCAAACCTCACAAACACTGCAAACCCCCCAATCACAGCAAACCCCCCAAACACTGCAAACCTCTCAATCACTGCAAACCCCCCAATTATTGCAAACCCCTCAATCACTGCAAACCCCTCAATCACTGCAAACCCCACAATCACTGCAAACCCCACAATCACTGCAAACCCCACAATTATTGCAAACCCCTCAATCACTGCAAACCCCACAAACACTGCAAACCCTCCCAATCACTGCAAACCCCACAATCACTGCAAACCCCACAAACACTGCAAACCCCACAAAACAGCTCCTACCCTGAGCCGTGATTAAAACATAAATTTTTAATCCCAGGGACTGCTTGCAGGATAAAGCCACTTCCATTTTACAGCCAGAGCTCTGATTCTCGGGGTGTTCCCCACTGAAGGAAGTTCAGGGGGGATGTTCTCGGCCCTGGTGAAGCTTCTCCTGGAGTCAAAGTGAGAAATAATAATTTGCACAACAAAAATCCAGCAGCACCTTCAGCTGTGTGACCACTGAAATACCTCAGGGGAGCCGGGACAGGAGCTCCACTGCTCTTCCCAAGGAACTGGAAATTCCTCCAGTCCCAGGCTGGTTCCAGGGCCTGGGGAAAAACCCAACCATGCCTGGAATGCTTCTGTCACATCCGCTCAATACAAGCGGGGGTCGCCATGGTTCGTTATCTGATCTCAAAGTGCAAACAAATCAGGAGGAGATCAGTTTGCATCAACACACTGCTCCTTTAATAAATCAAAACTCAGTAATGGGATAGGAGGGTGAGAAAGAGAGAGAGAGAAGAAAAAGAGGGGGGAGTGGGGAGGACAGAGAGCTACCAATGGTGGCGAAGTCCTCGTGGCCTTCTTGCCAATGGACTTGTTGACGAGATCGTCCTGGTCCTCTTGCCAATGGATCCGTCTTCTTCCGTGGGGAGATCTCGAATTGATTGATTTTTGAGGGTCTCTTTATGTCCTTTTCAGAAGCGGGGGGCGCCTGGCCACGAGGTGGGGAGAGTTTATACACATAGTTCTGTTGTTTTACATCAACAGCAGGTGAGAGCAGGTACAGGACATTCTTGGCAGCAAAACTGTGTCCTGTAATCACGGTGGTTGGTCTGCACCGGGGTTTTGGTGCAGTGGACACAATGCCTGGCAGACATTCACCTCCAGCAGCAGACAGGTCTGCAGACGATGCCTGGCAGACATCCCGGGGCACACCTGCAGGCAATGGTTTGTAGACATCATCTCACCTCAGGACAGTCAGAGCCAAGGTCTTCTCTGCCACCCGGGCCAGAACCAGGGTCTCAGTCTCTGTCCTGGGCCACGGCTGTGAGACAGAGGAGTCTCCGACCGTCTCTCACAGCTTCCTACACGTTCATTAGCAGCAATTACAGCGTGTGAGCCTCACAAAACTGCTGCTGGAAGGTGTGAGCCAGCTGCCAGCCCGGGTTTGATTGAAAGCACTTTTTAATTTGATTACTCATGGCCCTGTGTTACGGCGTCAGTGCCCTGCAGGAAGAAATTGCTTCCCCAGAGGGAAAAGGGCTCCTTGGGGAGCTTCAGGCTTCCCGTGGCTTCAGGACCAACAGGAGGGAAAGGAAAAGTGGCCAGGGGCTTTTATTCCATGCCCAAAGGACAATAATTTGTAACTTATTTCACCTGATGACCTAAAGGAACTTGGCACTTGGTGGGGCAACATTTTATGAATTATTTTAACTGAAAATCTAAAGGAACTTGGGATTTTGGGGACAACATTTTATAACTCATTCTGCCAGGAAATCTAAAGGAGCTTGGCATTGTGGGGGCAATATTTTATAATTCATTTTTCCTGAAAATCTAAAGGAACTTGAGACTTGGTGTGACAGCATTTTATGAATTATTTTGCCTGAAAATCTAAAGCAATTTGGGACTTGGTGGAAAAGTGGAAAGAAGAAGTGGGGGATATGTAGGATCATAAAATTATGGAATGGTTTGGATTGGAAAGGGCCCTTAAAGGTCATCAGGTCAGCGAGCAGGGACATCCTCAAGGAGATCCCTTTGTTTCCAACCCCATCCAAACCGGCCTGGAATATTTCCAGGAATGTGACATCCCCTGCTCTCTGGAAAAGCTCCTGGAAGGATGGGGCAGCAGAGGGAAGGGAAAGGAGTTCCGTGTGTGCTGTGGGATCATTTCATTTCACCCTCCTGCAGCAGGATCATTTCATTTCACTGTCCTGCACCCAGAGCTCTCCCAGCCCATCCCTGCAGGATTTGGGCCACCAGTGCTGTGCTTGGTCGTGCAGCATCCTTTGCTTCCCAGATAAATCTCGATGAGCTGAGGGGAAAGGAGCAGGGATTCTCCTCTGCCGGGTCCCACCCCGCTGCCCCTGGGCAATCCATTAATGAAGCCTAATTAGAACATCAGAAACCCAGTGACTAATTGACTTCAGGGATGGATTTTGTTGTTTCAAGGCTGGGGAAGGGAGAAGGGTTGTTAATTAGTTTAGTTCCGCTTTATCTGCACCACATCCCCGAATATTCCTCACAGAAACAATTCTGGGCCTGACAATGGATCTCAGCCCAGAGCACAGGGAGGAAAAAGTTCCTTTTGTTTTTGTTTTTGTTATTTATGGCCCAATCTGAGGTCAGGCTCCTTGGGGGGGATTTTCCTGGGTGAGGGGTAATGCAGAGTTCAGCTGGGATTGGGGTTTTGAGGAGTAATAACCAGAGAAATCTGGAGATTGCTCCTTCAGCGATGGAGGGGATGGATGGGCAGAGAAACTCTGGGGAAGATACCAAGGGGAAAATGGATGCTGTGGTCTCTTCTGCATGAAAAAACCACGGAAGAAGAGCTGCTGTGTCTGCTACCCTGAAACCAGGAACTCCAGGGTTTAGGAAGGACCCAATCCCCCATGTCCTGCCTGGGAAGCAGGAGGTGCCTTGGAGGAGCAATGCTCAGGATCAGCCCTTCCAAACCCAAAAACTGGGATTGCAATCCCTGCCCCAAGGAATGGCCCTGCCTGGCTCAACCTCCCCAGAAAGGGCTGGAAATTGTTTCCTTGCCCCCCAAAAAAATGAGTTTTGTGGAAGCTGTTGGGTTCAAAGTGGGCTGAGTTGTGGAGGCAAAGATCCAGCCAGGAATTTCTCCCATTTCCTGAAAAATCGGGGAAATGGCTTCAACTGTAGGATGACAACAGTGATGCCTTCCAATGTGGGCATTTCTGTGGTGCCACGGCAGGAATTCAAATGGAATCCATCTTCCAGATCCTGAGGCCATTACATTTTTACTTTGAGGACGTTTAAAAAATAAATAAAGAAGCACATAAGGAAATTACCCACAGGATCTCATTTCCAGGATGGGCAAAGGGATTATAGCTGTAAATAATATAAAATTAATTAATGATTAACCATATCAGATTGGGAGTAGGGGCTAATCCTGATCAGCTGATTGAAGAGAGGGGAAAATGGAAGAGGAGAAAAACAAAGTGAAGGATAAGAAAAAAGCTGAGAACCAGAATGTGCAGAAACGACGTCTACTTTCCTGCAAGGTTTTTCTGCTCCCATTTTAAATCCATTTAAGATGGAAAATTATTCCACCTGAGGAAAAAGATCCCTAGGGTGGCAGCAGGGGTGGCTGGCTCCCCTGGAAGAGGGGTTTAAAAGGTACCTGTGTGTTGAATTTGTTCTCATTTATAAAGAGAAGTGGCTAAGGGGGCTCTCAAAGGTGCACTTGGAATAATCCCACAACTGATTGTAACAGGATCTGCTCCTGTCAAGACACAAACATGAAACATCCACAATTTATGTGTAAAATTAGACAAGAATTCATCCCAAGAGGTTCAGTAGCTGCAGGGGTCACCCTGGATCTGGGACATTCAGGATTTGCCTGAGAGGGTGAGGTTTTGCCATCAAGAACTGACTCATCCCCGCATCTCCAGGAAGGAGAGAAATGATTTTTATTGTGAAAGGAGCTCTCTTTGGAGAGAAGGGCTTGGCTTTGTCTCTGCACTCACTTCTGCTCTTCACAGAGATAAGAGGATGTGACAGGAGATGATTTCCTCCGTGCTAATGAGCCTTTGGAGAGGTGGTGTTGTCAGGCAACTTCCTCAGCACTCACACAAAGGACGACACTGGCTGCCCAAATTTCCAGCAAACTTTTAATATTCCCCCAAAACCAAACCACATCTGCTCTGGTGACGCTTCTGAACAGGCCAAGCCACCCTGAAAAGCTTTTCTCACATAGTCTCAAGTATAAATATTTTGATAAAAAAAATGAAACCCCATGAACAAACTCATAAGCCCCAAAAACCCCAGCCAGGGCATCCAGCGGCGCCATGGGGATCCATGGCCAGGGACAGCCACAGGGACAGGCAGCCCCAGGTGCTCCCAGCCCACATTCCCAGGGAATCCAGGAGCAGCAGAGTCTGAAAGCTCTGCCGTGAGCTTGGGGTGAGCCAGGGAGGGCACAGGGACCCAGGCTCTGCTTCCAGGGCAGCTCCAGCAGCATTCCCAGGCTGAGGGATGGGCGGCAGGATCAGCTGAGGGGGTGGGGACACAGCAGGGCACATCTGGCTGGTGGCACCCAGAGCCACAGACCTGGCACTCTGCCAGGGTCACCCAGAGCAGGGGACATCCCCTGGCTGGTGGCACCCAGAGCACAGAGGGTCCCCTGCACATCCCCCAGGGCAGGCTCAGCCCAGGGCACTGGGGCACTGCCACCACTCCCTGCTGGGAGGGCTTTTGCCCTTTTTGTTCCACAGCTCTGGATAAACCCAGCCTGGCCCAGCCTGCTTGCCCAGCACGCTCAGGATCAGGACTAAAGCTGGCCTAATTACTGCCAACGACCAGGAGCTCAGCTTTGGCTTTACACTCGGCAGCTGAGGGTGATTTAAAGTCACTCCCACTTTTAAATTAAATTATCTCATGCATAGAAACAAAAGCTGCAGCAGAGAATTCCCAGGACTCGTCATCAAGTACTCATTAACACATTATATATATACATATATATATAAAGCTTTAAATAAAAAAGTCTTTCCAGGTTTTTGGTTTTTTTTTCAATATATGCACTCTATAGGATGCAGCAGACTTGAGCCAGGTCTAAGTCACACCCCGTGCTCTGCCCTTTATACAAAATCTGCTCTACTGCTCTAAATCTTCCTTTTAAACAAATGCAGGTAGCCTAGACCTTAATAAAAGCTGCCCAGAGCCCTGGTACTGAGCTGCCCTCCCTGACAAGTAGAGCAGTTCTGGTTCTGTTACTTTGGAAAGGAGGTAAAAAACTGCTGGGGTGGGGTTTTAGATGATTTTGTTCTCCAAGGCTTCGATCCTTTTGGCCACAGCTTCCAGTGAGGAGGAGTTAAGGAGGAAAAAAGACTGGGAGTGCTGGGAGAGAGACTTTTTATGTGGGCACAGAGTGATGGGCCAAACTTTTAACTCAAAGAGGAGAGGTTTAGATGGGATTTTGGGCAGGAATTGTTCCCTGGGAGGGTGGGGAGGGGCTGGGATGGAATTGCCAGATTTGCTGTGGCTGCCCCTGGATCCCTGGCAGTGCCCAAGGCCAGGCTGGAGCAGCCTGGGACAGTGGGAGGTGTCCCTGCCATGGCAGGGGTGGCACTGGATGAATTTTAAAATCCCTCCCACCCAAACCACTCAATAGTTCCGAGATCCCAGGCTGGCAGCACAGGTAAGGATGGGAGCAGCAGCAGAGGGAATCTGTCCCCATCCCCTCTGGCATCCCAGAGCAGCTCAGGCTGATGGAGGAAGGAGCTGTCTGTGCTCACACATCCTCCCACAGCCCTGGATTCATTCTGAGAGGAGGAGGAAAACCGGGAGAACGACTGGGGAGTGTCAGGAGGGGCTGACAGAGCTCCTGACCCTGAGGAGAGGAGCAGAGAGCTTTTCCTGGAGCTCCAGAGTGATTTTCTGCTCTTGTCACTGATTGTTCACGGTGTGCCTGGGACAGGCCACCCACTGGGGGAGAGCTGTGTCTTCCTGTGGCCTCTGCACCACTCAGGTCATGGATTTCACTCAGCTCGACTCCAGCAGGAGGAAGGGAACTCTGCGAGTTCCAGAGCAGAGTGGCAGTGCTACAGCAGGGCCCAGAAATGTGGGAAGAAATCAGAATGTTGCTTTTAAAATTAGATCCTCTCCTGATCCTCGGTGGTGAGAAATCTCCCCTGCCCTTGTGAGCCACCCCGAGGCTTCATGAATTCCTTTTTTCAGGAGAAGTTTTCATCCTACTGACAATTTTTTTTTTTGTGGCTTGTTTTTTCCTCTTTCTGTCACTTTATGAAAGGCCCAGCATGGCAAAACTCAGTCCCACCAGGTCAGTTCTGATGGGATCCAACTCACCAGGCTGGAGATGCTTCCAGGGACCTGTTCCATCAGGATTTATCTCTCAGCACAGAGTTTTAGCCAGCTGGGAGAACTTGGGATGGGTGGATTCATCCATGTGGATTATCCACACCACCACTCTCCATCTGAGGAGTTCTGCTGCTGAGGACCCTCTGTGTCCCCAGCCCATGGAGGAGTTCAGGCTGTGCTGGGCGTTTGCTCTGAAGGAATTCACAGCCATGGAAAGGATCCATCCATGGACCAGCTGGAAGGGATTTTTGTGCCCTCAGCCCTGGCTGCTCTCAGGTCTCCATTCCAGCTGCCACAGGACCTGCAGCCCCATCTTCCCACAATCCCAGAATCCCAGAGCTTGGAAAAGCCCTCCAGGATCATCAAGTCCAACTTTTGACCAACACCCACCTCGTCACCAGCCCAGAGCTCTGAGTGCCACCTCCAACCCCCCCCAGGTGCCTCATTCCCACCCTCCTGAACCCCACCCCAACTCCTTCCCCCAGGGATGAACCTTTCCCGTGGTCCCTCTGGAAATCCCAGCCCAACCCACCCAATCCTGGCCAAACTTCCAAAGGATATGTTTCTGCTGCAAGGAATTGATGAGGTCTTCGACTTTGGTCTGGAACTTCACGATGGATTTGCACTCACACGGATCTTCCTCTGTGGGTCACAACAGCCAGAGCGTGAGGGGCACAAAAAAATTGATTTAATCAAAATCACCGAGCCCAGTGAAACAGAACAATTCTTATTTTCTTATGTCAGAAATGGGAAGGAAATGAAAATATAATTATTTCTAATTATCTGATGGATCTCTTCTGTCTTTAACCCTAGATGAACAAAGAATGTCACATTTTTCTGTTATTTTGGCCATGAAAGGTCTTTCCTGGGTTTCCAGCTCCCTGAAAATCCACTGAGCTCTGCTCTGGATGCTTCAAGTTCGCCCTAAAATTGGAGTCTGACCAAATAAACCCAACCTGTGTCTCCCCAACAACATCCAATAAAAATTGGAGGTGCTGCTGCCACCAAGACTGGTTTCAGCTTCACTTCAGTGACTCCAGTCCATAAGAAGGTGGAACCATGAGCATTAATCAGTTTGCTAATTTATGTTACTAATTTACATCTGTTCTTCAAGGAAAATTAACTTAGACTGGAACAGGAGGAAAAAAATGACTGGGAAAGAAAGGGAGGGGCTACAAGGCTACTCTGAGCTGAGCAAAGAAGGAACAAATAAATGAGAATTTTTTAAAAGGAAATTTTTAAACCAAAGCACAACAGGTTTAAACCAGCCAGGAGCAACCTAAAGCTGGAGATTACCAGAAGATTTCCAGGCAGCTGTTGAGAAGTACAAACTGGCACTGGGAATCAGAATGCAAATCTCCTTGCCTTCCTTTTATTTTTAATACTCAAATGTAAACATATTTACTCAAATTGATATTTCACAAACAAATAGTTTTTATGAAATATACTTTCTTTTTCTGAAGGCTGAAGCCTAAATGTATTTGAATGATTTTTGAGTACAATTTGTTGGGGGTTTCATATAAATCCCATCTTCTTGTTCTTGGATTGATCCTAACTTTTCAAGGAGATTTGGCAAGGAGTCTCTGCCTTGCAACCCTGGCTCTGCAGACACAGGGATTATCCCTCTCCAACTTCTCCAGGAGGAAAGGAAATCCCATCTTTAGGGATCTGGAGACAAATCCATTATTTCTGAAGAAGCAGAAAGGCAGAAAGGTGAAGGAAAAAGGAAGGAGAAGGGGATTTGGGAGAGGGGAACAGAGCTGAGGTGTGGGGGTTGCTTTGCTGCAGGCAACCACCCAAAATATTGGTGTCTCCTGATCCTACCCTGTGTTCTACCAGCTCCACACACTGGGAACAGAGGATTTTTATAACATCCATCTAAAAGGGTGTTTTCATCCCTCCAGTCCAGCCTTTAGACAGTGGGACAAAACTCCCCCATCCCAATCCCCTCTGACCAGCACAGACTGAGGATCTGCAGCTGCTCCAAGGCCATTTTCACCCCTCTGCTCCAGCCTGCAAACGCTGTGACTGAACCCCAATCCCCTCTCACCAACACAGACTGAAAATCTGCAATTTCTCCAAGGGCTTTTCATCCCTCCAGTCCAGCCTGCAAACACCGGGACAAAACCCCTTCATCCCAACCCCCTCTCACCAACACAGTCTGAGGATCTGCAGCTTCTCCAAGGGCATTTTCATCCCTCTACTCCACCCTTCAAATGCTGTGAATAAACCCCTCCATCCCCAATCCCCTCTCACCAACACAGATTGAGGATCTGCAGCTTCTCCAAGGGCATTTTCACCCCTCTACTCCACCTTTCAAAGGCTGTGACTGAACCCCTATCCCCTCTCACAAACACAGATCTTCATTTACAGTTTCCCCAAGGCTGTTTTCACCCTTCTACTCCATCCCCCATCCCCCTCTCACCAACACAGACTGAAAATCTGCAATTTCTCCAAGGGCTTTTCATCCCTCCACTCCAGCCTGCAAACACCGGGACAAAACCCCTTCATCCCAACCCCCTCTCACCAACACAGATCTTCATCTGCAGCTTCTTCCCGATCTTGCTGATGGTCCTGAAGTCAGCAGAGTAGAAATAATGCTCAGCCACGGGCTCCGAGGCGATTTCCCGCAGCTCATCCTCCACGGCGTTGCCGACTCCCACAGCAAACATCCGAAATCCTGCCAGGAAGGGGGTCCTGTCAGAGGCACGGAGCTGCCACGGTGCAACCCCTGCCAGGCTGGACATCCTGGTCCACCCCCTGGGCCCCCAGGCCCCACACAGCTCCAGATCCTAATTGGGAATTATCCCCCTCACCTCTACTCTCCCAAACTCCTTCCAGCCAGGTCAAACAGGGCCAAAATTATTTTACAGGCAGAGATATTATTCAAATGTACAAGATCGTGGCCACTGTGACCACAAAACAAGGTTTTGGAGACACTCCTTTCAACCAGGTCAAACAGGGCCAAAATTATTTTACAGGCAGGGATTTTATTAAAATGTACCAGACTGTGGCCACTGTGACCACAAGAACAGGGTTTTAGAGACACTCCTTCCAGTCAGGTCCAAGAGGGACCAAAATATCTTTGCAGGCAGAGTTTAACTGGAATTTCCCAACCCATGACCACAAGATCAAGGTTTTGGAGACCTGCAAGAAAGGACAGGTGATGGTAACACCATCTTGCTGATATGGAGGTGATAATGTGGCAAAAGGAAACTGAAAGTTTCCAAAATAGGCTCAGTCCCTGTTAATCAACCCCTGTTAATGAGCCCTGAATGGCAAAGCCCTCCTGCAGTGGGGACATGGGGTCAGCAGAACTGAGCTGTCTCTTCCTAAAATTGCAGCCCCCACTGGGAGTTAAGAACTTGTCCAGGGATCATCCTGCTCTGCCAAGAGATTGATCTGCATTAAACCCATTTCTATTGAACTGAAATGCAAATTTCCCATTTTGGGTGATATTAATTAAGCCCTAACTCAAAGTATTTGTCTCTACTTGTACATGGCCAAGCACTGGGAACGTTTCCCTGCTCCCCTTTTTGCCTTTCTTTCTCTGGATGAATCCAATATTTATTTGTTTTTCCAAGGTTCAGCTCACTGAGCAATTTTGCAGTCTCATTTTAAGCACTTGTTTATCCCACGGCAATAACTTCTGGACAGATAAGAGATTTCCTTGCAGGGACAGGAGAGGAGGGAGAGACGAGGCACAGTGTTTTATCACCAGGGAGGAATAAATTCTATAAATACACTTTATAAGAACCTTTTGTTTTATAGGAGCTGAACAGCCCCGTAAGATGTCAGAGTGCTTTGTAAACATCGGTTTTTCACGAGCTCCCTGACCTTTCTGGATGTGCTGGCCCCGAGTCCCACCTAGCGGTAGAAGTTAAAAGGAAGGGAAGGATCCAGCAATTCCTGAGTGAATTCCCAGGGGTGGATCCATTTAACAAAGGGGTGTCAGAGACTGGGAGTGTGCTCAGCGGGTCAGCAAAAGGGCAGCTCTCCAGACATTATTATTTCATAGGGCTCAGACACAGAAATCCATCAGTGTGTGGCCACCGAGCGCTTTTCCTACAGCAGCAGCTGAGGAAAGTTTCTTATTAATGTGCCTGGGGTTGCTCCCTAATCCATGTCTGTGCTTTGTTTATTGGTTTATTGGGGGTTTTTTTGCCTTTTCCAGGCTGTGAGGCTGATGCAGTCAAGCCACACTCGGCCCTACAACTCCTGGGATTTGTTATCTTTGCCCCCCTGTGCCTCTGATGCTGGGCTGGGCTTCCTGACCAACCCCAGACAAATCTGACGCTCTCTTGGGTTGGGAGTGACCTTAAAGCTCCTCTTGTTCCACCACCTTCCACCATCCCAGGTTGCTCCAGGCCCTGTCCAACCCTGAGGATGCTGGAACCTCCTAATTCTGAATGCCTGCTGCAGTTTCCACCACATTTGTGTGGAGAAGTTACACCACTGTCCATCCCATTCCAAGGGTGGAACGCCACCCTGTCCATCCCATTCCAGGGGATGAAACTCCATCCTGTCCATCCCATTCCAAGGGGCAAAACCACCCTGTCCATCCCATTCCAAGGGGTAAAACTCCATCCTGTCCATCCCATTCCAAGGGGTAAAACTCCATCCTGTCCTTCCCATCCCAAGGGTGGAACTCCATCCTGTCCTTCCCATTCCAAGGGGAAAATCTCCACCCTGTCCANGAAAATCTCCACCCTGTCCATCCCATTCCAAGGGGTAAAACTCCATCCTGTCCATCCCATTCCAAGGGTTTGGAAGCCCACCCTGCCCAGCAGAAACTCCTCCAAAGACACAGAGGGGAACTAAAACCAGCTGTGGGCAAACCGAGGTGCACCTGAGGCCCAGACTGAGGTCCTCCAAGCTCCCTGTGAGCCAGGATAATCCGGGAATATCTCCCCAAAATTTTTCTGTCGTACCCTAAGGGACACATCCAGGGAAAGAGTCCCAGGGGAGAAAGAATAACCAGGGAACTGAGGAGCCCTACCTGCATCCTTGGCTTTCTTGGCAGCATCTGAGATATAATCCTGTGAGCGCCCGTCAGTGAAGACAATGCCCACCTTGGGGACCCCGGGCCGGGCTCCGTTGATGGCGGAAAAGGAGCTGTCAACAAGGTACTTCAGAGCCTGGCCTGTCATGGTCCCCTTCTCCATGTAGGACATTTTCTTCACTGCTGCCTTGATGTCCTTCTTGTTCTTGAACTGGCCCAGGGGGAACTCCTGCCGGACAGAGCTGGAGTACTGCACCAGCCCAACCTGGGCCTGCTTGTCCGACACCTCCAGCGAGTCCACGATTTGGTTGATGAATTTCTTCACCAGCTCGAAGTTCTCAGGCCTCACACTCTTGGAGCCATCGATGAGGAACACGAGATCCAGAGCAGACCCCAAGCCACCATTGCAAGCTGAGGGAAAACACAAGGAGGGGACAGAGGAAAGCAGCAGCAAAGACCTCAATAAATGATGTAGGAAAATAGAACCCTAATGCCATTTATTGCTGACGAAATGGGGTTAACCATTGAAAACCCAACAAGAGGTCACAGCAAGGTTTTGAAAGTGATTCTGGCTTGTAAGAGCAGGGTTTCCCTTTCTGCCTTCTCTGAGCAGAACATCCCAGTGCTGTCCCCACCATCCCCTCTGGGCTGGGCTCAGGGACCTGTCACGTACCAGTGCAGGTCTTGCCATCACTGTTGAGGCTGAAGCCATCCCTGCAGGCACACCTGTAGGTCCCCGGGGTGCTGACACACACCTGCTGGCAGTCGTGGTCCCCCGTGGCACACAGGTCAGACACCACTGCAAGGACAGGAGGGGGTGGCTGCAAGCAGGGCCCAGCCCGGGGCCTCCCCACCCACACCCAGCACTGCACAGCCCCATAGCAGCCCCATAAGTGAATCTGCTCTGCAGTGGGGCACAGCTCAGTGATCCCGGACAGGGGCTGAGGCATAAAGACAAGGAAGAATTGTCCACAGGTCTCCCTGCCCCACGGCACAGCCAGGCCTGGAAATGCTCCCCATCCTGAGGGCAAACCCAGCTGAGTGTGGAGCAAATCCCAGCACACCTCACTCTACAAATCTTCTGAGTGAGGTTTGGGTTCCACCTGCACCCCCCCAGGCTGGCTGGTACCCAGATTTTCCATCTCTGCAGTACTACCCCGAGCAGGGAGCTCAGCTGCCCTTCCTGGATGGGATTCATGAGTGAACACACCTGGAATTCACCTCAGAGCTCTCCCTGCACGTGCAGCTCCCAGAGCCCTGCTCTCCAAACATTCCTGCTGCCCATCCTGCCCTGGCTGTGGCTCCTGGGACGCTGAGCAAGGAGCAGCTGAGGGGCAGCGCTGGCAGCCAGCAGTGCTGGGGGTGACAGCACTGTCACAGCCCTGGCAGCGAGGGTGGCAAACAAACTCCAGAGCAAACAGGGCTGGAGGAGGCCAATTCACTTTCAAATGCCAGGGAAATGTGTGCAGAAATCCAGGCACTGGGTTGGATCCAGCTGATGGGAGGTGGAGCAGAGTCCTTTAGAGGTAAGATTTGTTATTTTGAGCCATTTGTGTTTTGCTCTACCCATATTTTGTACTTTTTTTTGGCCTTTGCCCTTCCCGTGGCTGTGCCAGCATGGGTAGATCATTCCAGCCTGGATCTTTGGGAATTTTACTACCCCTGGAACTACCTGTGGCTCAGTTCTATGGGTAATCTCACCTCTGGCTGGAGCACCAAGTGTTTCCCTTTTCCCCATGAGTTTGCTGTCTGGGAAGCACTTGGACATTTTTCCCTGCTGTCAGTCCCACAAATCCTGTGCTGTGCCTGAGCAGGGGTTTGGGTTCATCTCTGGGGTGGTTTTGGGCAGCTGCATGTGCAGAACATGAGAATGGGGACTTGGAAATTCACCCAGGGCTGTCCTCTGCTCCCTGCAATCATCCTGAGTGCTTCCCTCATCTCCCAGGGCTTTTCCATGGGAAGAGCTTTGCTGTCTGCAAAGGGAGGCACAGAAAGGATTTTCCCCTTTTATCTTTGAGAATTCCACAATTTCAAACCACTCAGCGAGGCCTCTGCATGGCTGCTGCCTCCTGCTCCCAGGGCAGCCAACAGAAACTCTCACAAATATGCACGGCCTGGATTCCACCTCCTTAAATTCCATCTCTCTCCCTCCTTTTGTCTGAAGTGTTTGTTCTCCCCTTCCAGAAGCTTCTGCTGCAGTAACACCTGATAATTCCTGACTCACTCTGTGTTATCACCTGAGGATAACCCATGGCTCCCTCTGTATCCAAAATTTCCCTCCTTCCCACACAGGAGCCAATTTTCCATGACAAAAAGCTGCTCCCTCTCATAATTTTCAGCCTGGAGGCTGAACCAGGAGATTTTACACCTCTCAGAAACTGGGACTTCTCCAGGCCCAGCCATGTGTGTTGGGAATTCCAGGTGGCTCACACCTTTCAGGAAGTGTTTCCACACGTTTTTGCTTCCAGGGAATGGCAGGGAGAACCCCTGGGCCTCCCTTGCTGACAGAAAATGGGGATTTATGGCCCATTCCTGCTGCCTTGGGGCACATTCAGAAGCAATAAAACATTCCCAGGCCTTCAGCAGCTCCTTCAGCTGTAGGAGCAAAGCTGCATTTGTAGGATGCTGTTTGTGGGATGATGCTTTTATAGGATGGGGTTTGTAGGATGCTGCAGGGCTTGGAGCAAGGAAGCAGAGGGATTAAGGGTGGTCACAGGTACAACTTCTGTAGGAAAGGCTGGAGGGGGATTTGGAAAAAGGGTTGGAGGCTCAGGACACAGGGAATGGCTTCCCAGTGCCAGAGGGCAGGGCTGGATGGGATTTTGGGCAGGAATTGTTCCCTGAGAGGGTGGCGAGGGGCTGGGATGGAATTGCCAGATTTGCTGTGGCTGCCCCTGGATCCCTGGCAGTGCCCAAGGCCAGGCTGGAGCAGCCTGGGACAGTGGGAGGTGTCCCTGCCATGGCAGGGGTGGGGTGGGATGAGCTTTCCAATCCCTTCCCAGCCAAACCCCTCCCAGCTCCCTGCTGGCTGGCAGCCCCGCAGCCCCGGGCTGCGCACGCCAGGACTCACTGCAGAAAGCCTCCTGGAACTTGTGGGTCAGCTTCTCGATGGCGCTGTAGCTCTCCACGTAGTCCACGTGCTCGTCCAGGGGCTCGCTGGCCATCTGCCTCAGCGTGCCCATGTCCACCCTGCCCACGCCGATGGCGAAGATCTCGATGCCCGCGGCCCTGGCCCGGGCGGACACGTCCTGCACCCCGTCCTGGGGCCGGCCGTCCGTCACCACGATGGCCACCTGCAGCGGGGAGGGCTGGGCTGAGGGCTAGCTGAAGAGGCTGCTGTGCCTGACCCCACAGAGGATATTATTGCCCATTGATTTATCCCTGCCCAGGAGAGAGCCACAGCCTCATCCCTGTGCTCTCCCTCTGTGGGTCTGTTTGGGGTTCTGTTACCTCGTTGGTGCTCGGCTCGTTGCCTGCCCCTTTCCCAGGTTTCCCCTTGCACTTTCCAGTTTGTTCTCTGCCCCCAGTATCCCAGCTGGCTTGTGCCCCTGTCTCTATTCCGGGCTGCACCCTTCTCCCTGCCTTCTCCCTCTGCACCCGTTGGCTCAAGCCCCTAAACCCCTCCTCTGCCACCCCTGTTTTTTTTTTTAATGCCTGACCCTCCGAGTTCAGCTCTTGCTGGTGGAGCCCTTCAGAGAGCAGGCTAAACAAACCGTCTCTGGAAATCTCCACCCAAGGGGTCCCTCCTGCCTTTGCCCTGTCTCTCCCAGGGCGTTCCCTGCTCCGAGTGTCCCCAGCCCGGGGGCTCCGATACTCGGGGCGCTGGCAGGAAAGGTCCTTGGTGGGCAGCCCGAGCTCACAGCGCCACAGGCATCCTCCTTTGGATTCCTGTAATGTTTGTGCAACAGGCTGGGGTAGGAAGGAAGGGCTTGCATTTCTAATTTGAAGGGAAAAGGGAATCCCACCAACTCTCCCCGAACTTTGGAGATCATACAAACCATTTTTTTTTGGGTTTTTTTTAGGTGGGATTTGTTTCTTTCTGAGCTGGAAAGGTTAAACTGCCACGGATTGAATGGTTTCACCAAGGGACAACTGCCAGGAAGTAATGGTTTCATCAAGGGTCAAATGCCAGGGATTGCCTGGTTTCATTAAGGGACAAACGCTGGGGACTGATGGTTCCACCGAGGCACAATAGGTGTATCCCCTGCTAAGGAAATGAAATTAAAATTTATGTCGTTCATAGGCAGACTTGAGCTCAAGCCAAACTAAAGACCTTCAGGGACATTCAGGACAAGCCCAGCTCAGTGTGGGAGCTCACAGAATCTCAGGAAATGTCATGAAAATGTGAGATGAAGGCTTCATCCCGTTTATGGATGGAAGAGCTGAAGGATGGATCTGAAACCATCTCTGTGGGGAGAGAGGGGAACAGGCCTGAGGTCACACTGTGTGTCAGGGCTGCCAGGATTTGTGATTCTCTGTTCCAAAATAAACAGCAGGGATTAAACCCCACCCCTGCTAACACCAGCATTAAAGTGGCAGCTGGTTTAAGTGGGAACTGGATTTCAGCTTGGATTAAACGGAGCCCTGAACCAGTTAAAAGCCTCAGAGTCCTGCTCCTGGTTTGTCCCTTTTCCTCTTTATTTTCCTTCTGAAAGAGACTTTGTCACAAGACCTGAATTCTTGCTCTTTGCCAGTTCTTCTGCCCCTGCCACTTTTCCTTACAACTGATTTATTGTGACACCACTGCCAACTCCAAAGGAGCTGCTTGGGCTGGAATGCAGAATGGGGAAGAAGCTTCCCCTCTGTAAAACATGGGAGAAACAGTAAAAATCGAGGGCTTTACAATCTAATTTCTTTTTTTTTTTTTTTTTTTTTTTTTTTTTTTGCCTGCACTTCCTAAGGCTGCACAATTAAAAATTCCCTGCAGCATCATAGTTCTTCAACTGGTACTTCCAAGGGGTAAAAAAGAAACAAATTCAAGCCTTTCTCTTCTAGTGTGGAAAGAATAAGGAAAAGCATCACCTGTGGCAGATGTGGGTGTGTGGTTTGGGGGAATGGATGTGCCAGAGGAGCTCTGGGGTTTTCCTGGAGCGGATCCAGCTGTGCAGTGGAGCCTTTTGCCAGGAGAGAGAGCCCTCGGCTCAGCCTCAGCTCCAGCCGTGCAGCCCCAGCAGAGAGGGAACAGAGCCGTTATCAGACCGGGGAACCGAGGAGTTATCAAATATCAAACCAGGGATCAGAACAGTGATCAAATCAAGGAATGACAGGAGTTATCAAATCTGGGACTGAGAGGAGGTATCAAATCAGGGATCAGAGGAGTTATCAAATATCAAATCAGGAAATGAGAGGACGTATCAAATCAGGGAATGGAGGAGAAATCAAATCAGGGAATGAGAGGAGGTATCAAATCAGGGATCAGAGGAGGTATCAAATCAGGGAATGGAGGAGTTATCAAATCAGGGAATGAGAGGAGTTATCAAGGATCAGAGGAGTTATCAAATCAGGGAATGAGAGGAGTTATCAAATCAGGGATCAGAGGAGTTATCAAATATCAAATCAGGGAATGAGAGGAGTTATCAAATCAGGGATCAGAGGAGGTATCAAATCAGGGAATGAGAGGATTTATCAAATCAAGGAACAGAGGAGTGATCAGGGAATACAGGCGTAATCAGGGATCAGAGGTGTTATCAGATTGGGGAACAGAGGCGTTATCAGATCAGGGATCAAACCCTGCCAGCAGGTCCTGTCAGCAACCCCGTGTCCTCCTGGAATTCTCCTCCCAAATCAAGAAATTCTCCAGGTTTTATCAGATCCTTTCCATCTCTAGGCCAGGGGAACATCTTCAGCTAAACCCGAGCCCAGCTAAGCCCAAACCCAGACAAGTCTGAGCTCAGATAAGCCCCACGTGGGGAGAACCTGTAGCACCCACACCTGGATCTGATGGGAAAAATCCTCATAATCCCTCTGTGGGGAAATCTGCCATAAAGAACTCCAAATTCACGTTGTTTTCTGCCTTGCTGTTGCAGGAAACAAAACTTCTGAGTGCAAAGAGCCAGGGTTGGGAATTAATCAGAGACCCCATGGGGAAAATGAATGTAAAAGTGAGAGGAAGCCAGGGGACCTGTCTGTGACAGCCTGACAGAAAGAGTGTAAAAACCACCTCTTAATATCACATTTGGTTAGCCCAATCAGCAGCAAATCCTGATTTTTTCCTAGGATTCCCACCGTGGATATTTTCCCTACCTGCCAGCCTGAGTCAATGTGAAAAAATGTCCTTTTTTCGATTATTATTTTTAAGCCTACACCCAAATTATTTGCAGTCTGAGGGTCTCTGTAATTCCCTGTCACTGAAGAAGCTGAGTCCTGGTGTGTGCCTGGTTTGGGAAAAGCTTGAAGGGAAGGAGCAGCCTCTGGATCCTGCAGGGGCTGGCACTGCTCAGCCATGTGAGGGCAGTTATGAAAAGGTGAAGCTTCTGCTGCCTCCAACAGCTGAATTTTACCCTGGTCTTCAATTTTACCCCGGGGAAACTCAGAATTTTTGCTTTTCAAGGTCAAACTTTGTGCTCATTTTAACCAGCACTTTTACGTGGGAATACCTGACATTCTGGATCCCTCATTCTTCTGTCAGACAGAAGTCCCCCGTGTTCTGACACAATTTATTCCTGGTTAACCCCAGCATTCCTGAACATTCCCAGGTATTCCCAGCCCAGGGTTGGCATTTCCTGGCGATGCCGCCGCTAAAGAGGGAGCAATGGCTCATTATGCCCCTGGAACGTGATGTTCCAGCAGCTCTTCAAGGACAATCAGGCAGGAAGCTGAAAAAAGCCCTGGATTTGCTCAGCAATTTGCCAATTTATTTGTTGTTCTTCCCTAAAAAACAAGGCGAAAGTAATTGGGCTCCCCGCGGGTTTTGAGGAAGGTGGGAACAGGTTTTTCTCGGAGCTCCTGCAGAAACAAATTGTGCTTTTCCCTGGCCTGGGGTGACATTTGCTGCACAAAGCGAGAGCAAAGCACCGTGTGATGTTTTGGGATGCTGACAGCGAGATTTTCTCAAGGATTTGCTGGATTTCTGCTATGGGAAGGAGCAAGGACCGTGTCCGGTGTTTCTGGAAGCTTCATCTCCCTAAATCCCTGCACGACCTGTTCCTCCTCCCAGGCAGGGGATGAGGTCACCCTGAGCAGAAGGGAAAAGCTGCCTGGACTTCAAGGCAGAGGAAGAAAAC
Source organism: Chaetops frenatus (assembly GCA_013400775.1). NCBI lineage: Eukaryota > Metazoa > Chordata > Aves > Passeriformes > Picathartidae > Chaetops > Chaetops frenatus. The sequence goes on from VZTR01019000.1 coordinate 26,283, forward strand.
CAAAAAATAACCAGAGAACCAAGAAATGCAAACGGGTTTGGAGTTGTCCACCCTGGAGACATGGAAAAGCCACCCGGGCATGGTCCTGGGCAGCCCCACTGGGGCACACGGTGATGCCCAGAGACCCCTCCCAACCCCTTTCTGTCATTCTGCCTCTTGGATCAGCTCTGGAGTGGAAGGGAAGAGGGAAAAGCAAGGAGTGATTTCCTTCCCCCCCCCCCCCCCTTTTTTTTTTTTAATGCCTCAGATAAGTCACTCCAAAGCCCACTGCTCTCTGCTTTTCCAGCTGTCCAGGAAAGGTTTCAGGGACACACAGGAAATTCAGGATTCCACACAGCCAGAGGTGACAGGGAACAGCAAGGCTTGGGGGAGCTGTCTGGCAGCAGGGAAAGAGTGCAGGAGGAGAGGGGATATTGAATGGTGTGGAAGAGATTCCAGAGATGAGGATCCAGCATTTTCATGGACAGCTCAGTGGAAATGTCTCTCCCATCTACAGGAGTGGCCAATTCTGTGTGTAGCTGTCAAACTGCATTTGGAACAAAAATTGAGACTAAGACTGAGAACGTTATCGTGAGTTTTGTATTTTCTTTCTCTAAGTCCCAAAGATGAGCTTTGCTTTCAAGAATTGAGAGGTTTGAACGTCTCAGAGATTTCCAAGAACTGAGAAGTTTTGAACCTCCCAGAGATTTTTAAGAAGATTTAAGGGGTTTGAACCTCTCAGAGGTTTTCAAGAATTGAGAGGTTGGAACTCTCAATTTTCAAGAAGAATTGAGGAGTTTGAACCTCCCAGAGGCTTCCAAGAAGATTTGAGGGGTGTGAACCTCTCAGAGGTTTCCAAGAGTTGAGATGTTTGAACTTCCCAGAGGTTTCCAAGAAGGCTTGAGAACTTTGAACCTCCCAGGGGTCTTCAAGAATTGAGAGGTATGAACCTCTCAGAGGTTTCCAAGAACTGAGAGCTTCAAACCTCCCAGAAGTTTTCAAGAATTGAGATGTTTGAACCTCCCAGAGGTCTTCAAGAATTGAGATGTTCCAACTCCCCACAGGTTTTCAAACCTCTGATTTGCACCCCGCAGAGATTTTCCCCCCGCGACAATCAACCCGCACGCGTCCACACCCAAACCAACCCCAGAGAAAAACGCGCTTTTCCCAAGCGCCCCACGAGGAGTCCCACGCCAGGAGCTGGAACGAGCAAACCCTTCCCTTGCCCCGTTACCTTTTTGAAGTGGGGCGCGCTGGCCCTGCCGCCCTCGGCGGCGCTGAAGGCGCGGCTGATGGCGAACTGGATGGCCAGGCCGGTCATGGTGCCCGTGGAGAGGGGCTGGATGCCGCGCACGGCCTGCAGCAGCGCCGCCTTGCTCTGGGGGCCCTGCAGGGCCAGCTCGCTGCGCACGGCGCTGGCGTAGTTGATGACGCCCACGCGGGTGGCGTTGGGGCCCACGGGCAGCGCCTCGATCACGCGCGACACGAACACCTTGATCTTCTCGAAGTCGTGCGGCCGCACGCTGCGGGAGCTGTCGATGATGAACACCAGGTCCGTGGGCTTGGTCCTGCACAGGGCGCCTGGGGACGGCAGGGACCGAGGGGACATCAGAGGGAACACAGAGGAAGTGCCCCGGGGTGGGGGGAGAACGGCGCTGGTAAAGCGGCGCTGAGTGGAGAGCAGCTACGGGTTTCAGTCCTTTCTCTCTTTCACAGCTTTAACTGAATATCTGAAACGTTATTTTTGCTTTTCTGTGGAAGGACCCGGAGGAAAGCAGAGCTCCTGAGGGGTGACACAGACTTGTGATGAGCAGGGTGTCCCTTGTCACCCCAGGGTGTCACCGAGGGCTGCAGGGAACCTCATCTGCCTGTGGCAGCACAGAGAGAGGGAGGGAGGGAGGGATGAAGGTCTGGGATGGCAGCACTGAGGGAGGGAAGGAGGGAAGGACAGAGGGAAGGAGGGAGGGAAAAAGGGAGAGAAGGAAGGAGAGATAAAGGTGTGGAATGACAGCACAGAGAAAAAGGAGGGAAAAATGAGGGAAGAATGGAAGGATAAAGGTGTGGAATGACAGCACAGAGAAAAAGGAGGGAAAAATGAGGGAAGAATGGAAGGATAAAGGTGTGGAATGACAGCACTGAGGGAGGGAAGAGGGGAAGAAGGGAGGGATAAAGCTGTGGAAAGGAAGGAAGGGAGGAAGGGAGGAAGGAAGGAAGGAAGGAAGGAAGGAAGGAAGGAAGGAAGGAAGGAAGGAAGGAAGGAAGGAAGGAAGGAAGGAAGGAAGGAAGGAAGAATAAAAAACTGAAACCTGAGCTGCATTTCTGCATCCAAAAAAAAAAGCTGGAAAGGGATTGCTGCACTTCAGACCTGGATAAGCAATCCCCATGGATACCAGTTAATGGGAATGTGACCAGAACCAGGCAGGACACTCAGCAACCTGCTGGGATTGGGAACAACATTCCCAGTGAAGCCCCCAGCACAGCCGGAGCCAGCCTGTTCCCCAGTAACAC